>JAUZNJ010037533.1:0-35796 GCA_034780135.1 Jordanella pulchra | reverse complement strand
ATGAACTGTCTTTGTGAAGTGCCATGAGATGACATGTGTTGTGATTTGGCGCTATATAAATAAACTGAATTGAATTGCTTGCTTGAATTTAGCTCTTTATGGTGAAACAATCTGACAATGAATACTCCAGGTCACCTACTGCTCTCAACCCCACCCTCTGTATTTCAGCCAATAAGATAACAAGGTTTGATTGTGATGTCATGTTGTAAGCCCAATTCAACATTGCAGCTGCATAGTTTAGTTATTATTAGCTATTTACATGATTACTGATATTTACATGATTACTGATCACTATACCATTTCTTTGGATGATAAACTTAGGAAATCTTTAATGCTGATCAACAAAACACAAGTCAAAAGTTCAATGTCATCTCATTTAATCTTTTAATCATGCAGAAGTTAAAATGTGATATCAATTCTTTACACCTGATAAATTGTCATGTTATAAGTGCAAAAATTCAACATCAAATTAAGTAGAATGTTTTTTTTACCAATCAAGGCAGTCAACATAATAAAAATAATCTGGCTCAATAAATAAACGGCACCAAACTACGATTTAAATAAAATATAAGCTCTAAATACTCTATAAAATATATTAACTTTCCTCTTTGTGCTCAGCACTCATACATTTCATCATCGAAATAAACAGCAGAAGAGCACACAGAGAACTACTGTACCTCAGTGCATATTTTCAGTCTATAACCAGAAGGTTAACGTTCTTCATTGGTGACTTTTGTCTTCTCTACCATGGGAAAGAAAACAGCAACTTTATAGATATTTCTATCGGCATGATTCAATTTCATTATTAGTTTTGATAAAAATACAATTCAGTGTTTAACTAAATCATTATTGCATTCCTATCCTTCAAAGTAACATACCCCCAGAAATCAATGCACAAATTAAGGCTTCTGAAAAAAGAACTCAATATTTGAGACATTTATATCCGTAGCTTTTACAATAACTAGATATATAAAGTTCAAGCAACTACAAGAGTTCTTTTCTTCACTTTTTTCAATAATGTGATCAGACTCTTATATTGATTAGTCATTTATCTTACTTTAATATGTTTGGTAGAAAGAGGTGTTAAAAAAAGTTTCATGTGTTTGCTGAGTCCTTTTACGCGGAGACTTGGCGAGCCATGTTACATAAAATGGAAAGACATGTTTCTTCATCATTTTTTCCATTTTTTCTTTCTCTTTCCTTTCTCTTCTCAAGCAGAGTTAATGTTATCCTTAAACTATACAGAATTTGTCGTTTTTATCCATCTGCCCTGATTTGTCGATGTGAATTTTAATAAACAGCAAAAACAAGCAATAATCTCTGTAGAACAGTGGTTTTACTTTGTGCAACTCGCTGTGTTGCTTAGAGCATTCAACCTACGCATAGCATCATCTCCATTGGCATTGGATTCTTACTTTTGAGGGGGCTGGATTCAAGTCTGTAGAAATGGCTGATTACTCACAATTCTTAACTCAGTGGAGGATAAAAGTGATCCAGAAAAAAAGAACAGGCTTTAGCCTGATAAGATTCAACAACTCTCAGTCTAAGGTTCTAAGTAATCTACTTTGCTGCCCTGTTTAGCGTTTGATGTTTCTTTATTATGCCAATCTGTACCTGTCTTTCTTCCCATAGACTAAAAACACTGACACATTGATTTCTCCTTTTGATTAAATCCTAGCCTCAGGATTTAAACTCTTTGAAAAGGAAAAAAAAAAAAAGATGTCGTGCTTTAATAATTAATGTTGAACTGATTTCAAATACATTTTCAAGCACCACTGTTACAATTTTAGCTATAACAGAAAAAAAGTGTTGCTAATCTCAGAGGATGATAAAGCATAACTTAAGGTCATGATTAATATGACCTCTCTAACGAATATTTATTGAAAATATCATTTTTAAAACATACGATCTTCTCTTTCTAACCGTAAAGCGTTAAAATTTGTGGCAATGCTAATGTTTAAATTTGTTGAAAATCAAATCATTTTATAGTCTTTCCTTCATTTAATCTTAAGCTGCCACTCAACTTAAAGTAAAAAGGTAAAATATAAGACAGATTTTGTCTAATTTTTAGATTTCATGGAAGAAAAAGAAAAGTTTGGAAGAAACAGTTAGCACACACACTGCTGGAATGGATCAGAAGTCCATCAGATGGGTTTATACAATAACGTGGTGACATACTTCTTCTTATAGCGATGTGTCGCACTCAGCACCATCACCCCATCCTGTGACAAAATAAAGACAACACATAGAAAAGATCTTAAGCATCCCATTTCCAATGCAATACACTAGAAACAGTTCTAATAAAGGAGTTCCCCAGGAGTATAAAGGATTTTTTTACCCCTTAACTTCCTGACAAGTTGTCATGTTCAATTTATTTACCGTATTTTCCCGGACTACATGTCGCACCAGAGTGCAAGTCGCACCAGCCATAAAATGCATAATAAAGAAGGAAAATATATTTATAATTCGAACTGGAGTATAAGTTACATTTAGGGGGGGGGGGTTCATTTGATAATATCCAAAACCAAGAACAAAAATGTTATCAGGAAAAGGTAGTTTAAAATAAAAATAGAACAGAGGCAATAACAGGCTGAATAATTGTACGGTATGCTAACGTTACATGACATTTAAAACAACAGAGAACGTGCTCGGTATGCTAACATATTAAGAGCTAATCAGATAACATGCTAACAAGTTTACCAAACCATCCGTGTTTTTCCAAATCACTAAATCCACTGTTGCTTATAATCAACTCCACTAACTCGGGAAGTACAAGATGCGATGCTTTCTCTTTTCAGTTGTTTTTATAATTTACTGACAATGTTGAAATTATCAATACAGGTCTGGAGCGCCCTCTTGAGGTTAAGTGTGAAAATAACATGTGATATGATATAATAATGTGTTAATATTTTCACACACAAGTCGCTCCAGAGTATAAGTCGCACCCCCGGCCCAACTACGAAAAAAAAACTGTGACTTATATTCTGGAAAATATAATTTCATTTAAAGTTGACTATTTCATTTCCCTTTTGGATAAATAAATTATTTTTGAATCAAATTAAATGTTATAACATCTCATTTCAGTGTTCTATGAAATTCTATCAGACATTGTTGAGATTCTGCATTGTTGATGAAAGAAAAATAATATGCGGTTTTCAACAATTTAAAAATATAAGCGATGTTCCTTTTTTATCCAGTCTCTGTCAATACTTTGTAGAACCATTTTTAGCTCTCAGGACAGCTCTTAGTAGCTTTGGCCTACGTCTCTATAAGGGTTGTAAATCTAGACACTATGCAAAATATCTAAACTGAAGTCCGATTACACAGAACATCCTTGAACATCAAATTTCTAATCTTGCTGCATACTTTTAATTTCCAATTGTCAGTATCACTACATTTTATTAAGACTTGTCTAAGTGTTTGGGGATGAATATAAATGCATTCTGGGTTTTTTAAGTTTTACCCACTTATTAAACCATACATCGTTCTTCTTGCATATTCAAATTCTGCTAAACACTAGATTATTGGAGCGTATAGCTGCCAGTGCTACTGTCTTTTGATTTCCACTGAACTGATGATCATTGCTGCTCCTCCAAGGTTACGATACACCTGTTGAACCCTCTAAAGTGTGCTAGATCTATCCGTTCAGATGACGTCCTGGTAGGTCTGCAGTTTAGCCGTACTCTTTTCAGAGTATAAATTAAGCAATGCTTTTAAACAGTGGCTCAGATTTAAGAAAATAGAGAGAGCTAATCAGCTATGAAATAAATCAAAATAAAACTCTTAACATGTCACATGTTTTTCTTTTATTACAGTTAAAAGCTTACTAACCACGCTCTAGTTTTAATGGAAACTCTTGTTGAACATCTACCATGAGACTTTTGCTTGTTTGTTCTTTTTCTGCATTAAGTCTCAAACTGATGTCTCTATTTATATATTGGCAAACAAATTCTGGTTGTTTTTCCACTTGGAGTGTTGCAACAAGGGCAATTATCTGTCCTTCAGCCTGCTCTCCTTATGCCAGCTTCTTATCGCTTCTGGCATTCCACAGATACAGTACGATCTGCTCTGCAGACAGCGTGCATATGCCCGCTATCCACGGTAGCAGTTCACACTTTCTGGGAAAACCTCATAAAATCTGGTCATTTCTCACAAAGATTTCCCACATCAGCAGCCACATGGTGAGTATACATGTCCCGTGTAGCAGTGGGTTTTCCTCCCCCTGAGTCATTCTGCTGCCGTCTGATTTCTGCAGAAAAGAGGGTAAAGCTTGATTCCACTTTGCCTTTAATGAGTGAGAATAAAGCTGGGAGTGGAATTGGTTCATTACCAGCTGGTCATTAATTCTCTCTGCTGCTTTGTGAAGACTAATTCCTGAATAAAAGTGTTTTGTTTAAGCTAGAGGAAATCTAGTTTGGGCATTTCTGCTCTAGTTTGTAACTGGACTGGAAAAGAGGTTAGATGATATTTTTGTGGATCCCCTCAGGATGTTTCCCTTTCGGTTGCCAGATGCCGTTTTTCTTCATCTCTGTTTTCTAAATTATAAATACACCCCAGCATAAAGTGATGTTTTTTTTGGAAATTAAAGAACAATAGAATCACTTGTCTTTCTGTTTTCTCCCTCAGCTGCTTTAGGGAATTGAACGATACACATCCACCACAAAGACTTGTTTTTTTGCTATTCAAGCAAGTACAAAACTTACCTTAATTGAAAGTGCATAAAGATGATTGAGCATAACATGATTTGGCTCTGGAAGTAATGCAGGGTCACACTGAAGATAAGAGAAAGACTATAAGGAACAAAATAAATGAAAGCACTGGAGCAGATTCATCTTAGATGCACTTTGTCTAAATAATAATATTAATCCAATTGAAATAATGTGTACAAAAAAATAGATAAAAGAAAAATCTCAATGTTTCTGTAAAATCTGTCAGAAATAAAAATTAAAGGTAGCCCAAAATCAATCTTGTCCACTTACAGATATTCCTGTGTCTTTGTTGAGGATGACTTGGAGGAGGTGCGGTGGGAGTATAGGTGGAGACTTAAACTTTTCATCCTGTTTAGGGACATAAGAGTCCTGATGATATGGCCCAGGGGGAGAGCTGGACAAATCTGATAAAGGAAGAAATAACTTAGTAAATAGATGGAAAGAAAACTTAAAACATTTGAACTTTTTCTCTATATAAATAGGATTAATATTTGCTTTTAAGCAAAAAAGTGTCCATAGTCCTTAAAACGTTAAAAAATGTTTCACATTAAAACAACAACCTTCAATGCAAAATAACCTGCAGGAATCACTAAAATAGATCTGATATAATGACATGATAAAAAATTCAACACATTATGCTTTAATCTAAATGACTTGAACAACAAATGAGCAACAAAGTCATTTTAGTTCTACGGTCATTTCTAAAGCTTTGGGACTGCAGAAAGCCACAGAGACTGTAATTATCTATGATTGGAGAGAACATGGAACAGGCTGAACTCCTCCAGGAGTCTAAGCAAACCAAAACTACTCAGAGTGGTCGGTTTGTAACCTTAAACTCAAGAGCACCTTGTTTACCCAATGATCTGAATCCCACAAGCAGGTCCATCTTTAAAAGGTTAAAAAACCTACCAAGAACTCCAAGTCTCAGAATTGACTAGTAGACAAACCCATGCGTTTAAATCTATCTTTGTAGCTGAAGTAGATATACCCCAAAATAATCTCAGCTGTAAATGCAGTAAAAGCAATTCTAAAAAGTACTGCCTCGAGAAAAAAGGAATACACATGCATGCCGCACTATTCAGTTCTTTTCTCTCCAAAGCTTTAAAAAGAAAATAAAATTTTCCTACACTTATAGTTTTCACTTCAAGACTTTAATATTAAACAGTTCTCACACAATTTGTGTTATAAAAATAAAATACAGATTTTTCTTTTTTTTAATTTAACAACATGGGTTTGAAAAAAAAGATGATTTGAAGCTTTAAAATATGTAAAGAAGCCCAATATATATATATTTTTTTTCATTTGTGTCTTTTCTCTGACATCACCCCTTATTCTACCCAAGTTTAACTTATTACTTTTCATTAAGTGCCTGATCTACTAATTATGAAGAAATTAAGCAAAAATCAAGACTCGTTTGCAAGGTATTGGAGTCAAGCTTTAAGACTTAAACCAAAACAAGTGAATATTTGTTATCTGCTGTAAGCTCTCACCTGACACATCAGAGGATTTCTGTGAATCCACCATCAGAGCATCGAACACCTCAAAGTCTGTTTTCTTCACCTGGATGATGTTGTTAACGGTGCCAAGCTGACTGGTAACAATAGGCTGTTGAAAGTCATTAAACAATCAAATGCACAAATCTCACAAATGAGGTCATAAAAAATCCACTGATTAAATCTGTACCTTGTGATCATATGCCCAAAGTTAACATATAAACCGAAATTAAATTGACGTTAATCTGATGACATACGATACTTTTTCCTGAAAAAGTTTTCATTTTTAGGAAAATGGCAGAAATAACTAGAAAAATTCCTGAAAAACTGTATTGTGAACACTATGAGGGGATCAGCTCTAATGAGCTCAAAAGTAAGTCAGAAATAATACAGAAACACTTAAATAGATAAAAAGCAAAACAAAAAAAAAAAAAATAAAAAGAGTTACAATTTAACAGCTAAAACAGCTTTCAAAATGTTCTCGCTGTTTAAAATATACAAATTATAAATAGCACAAGTCATAACCATCGTATCTTGAAACAGCTGAATATGTAATTTGGTTGAAATGGCAAAAAGCTTTTAAAAATAGTTAAGCTGCAAAACTTGCAAAGGAAAAAGTCTCAACAGATACTTGCTTACCTCTGTGGGGTCATGGGTCCACTGGCCGTCCACATAGAACTTGTACTGATGTTCGCCCTCAGGTAGATCCACAATTGCCACAAATGTGTTCTGACTTAGAAAGGTAAAAAAAAAAAAAATAGAAACATTTTTTCTTTTATCATAGCTTTCCATTGCGTCGCTCCCTGCGATAAAATATTAAAGCATTAGCAAAGGATGAAACAGTAGAGCGTAGAACACGGCCCCCACCTTCTGATGAGGGGGATTTTATTCGCCCAGTTGTTAAAAGATCCAGATATGTAAACCTCTTTTCCATCCCCTGTCCAGCGAAAAACTGTTGGTCTGTCTACAGCTGAGCCTTTATCTTCTGCTTCAATGTCCTGCCGCCATGCAAGGAACTCCTCCTTCTCAAGAGGGGCCTAAAATACAGGTCAGATGCATGCGATAGATACCCCCTTTTTTTTTTTCCACCTTGAACATAATAAGAGCTGGATTTCATTTGCCAATAACTAAACATCAGCGTATACCTTCATGTCTTCTCCATGAAAAATATCTGCATCCTCTGGACTATCCATGAGGATTTTGGGCCTCTCCCCGTCCTTAATTCCTCGGCTGTCTCTCCGTTGGGCCTTCTCCCCATGGCCCATGGCAGCCCTCTCACTGCTTGTATTCCCCATGGCTTTGTCTTCTAGTAGGCCGCCAAAAGGTCACTGAAGTTGTATAAAGCCGTCGGAAACTTGGATAACCCTCCCTTTAAAAAAATATATATAATTAATCATTAACAGTTGCTGGAAAGGCTGCTAAATATATTTCTTTTTTACTGTACTTTCATACAAATATAGATTTATTTATTGACTTGGGTTATTAAAACGGAATCTCTGGATAGGGGAAAGTGCACAGGTGTAGTGTTGTATTTGGACAGTATAACCAGCATGTTGTTTTAGATTGAACATGATTCTCACGTAACATTTTCTCCCCAGCATGATAGCTTGGCTTCATTTTTGTGAGTCTGCCTTTACAGCGAAGAACCTGCTGATTCCATTACAGACGACCAATTGTGCAGTATAACATAACGTCTGAACTCTTGTAAGCATTTATTATCACCTAAACAGGGCATAAAATAAAGCTGCCAAAGGTCGATTAGACGGAGTGCTAACTGCGTGAAGCAGCTGAGTCACTGCCATATGTGTCAGTAGAAAGTTATAAAGTAACTTTCACATCAAATCATTTGTTTTATTCGATCAGATTCTTCAAATCTCTCCTTAGGTTCCAGCTCAAAATCTAACACTGGCCTAAGCTGTTATTTTCTTTTTCATTTTCAGCCATTTTGGTTGTAAATGTGATGCGATGTTTGGTATATTTGTCGTGTTTATGACCCAGTTTGGGCAAACCTTTGACAGATGGTCACCACCTTCAACTATAAACTTTGGTAAGCAGAGGATACTATAGTCAGCTTAATGACTGCAAATCTCTACTGTGTTCTCATCTTTCTAAAACAACATTGTTCCTAATGTCTCGGTGCAAAGCTGAGTCATGCTATAATGAGAGGAGGCTTTCTCCTTTGCAAACAAGCCATGCTTCTTAAGTCTTTTTTAACTGTCATGAACGTAATAATTTGAAATGTTGACTTAGGCCAGTGGAATCTGATGTGGAGGTCCTGGGGGAACCGCATTTTATAATCTAGCTTTTGGGGGGAAGTTTCCAGCTCCCCAAAAGATTCTTAGCTTCTTTGAATATTTCCCACTTGAGAACAATATTTTTCTCTAAGGAATAAAAGAATTCAGATACTTTGGCAGTAACCTTATAACCTTTCCCAGTCTAATGAACAGAAACAGTTAATCGTAACATAAAATCTCCAACAAATAACAAATATCTTCTAGTTTTATGAAGTTGGTTTCTCCTACCTAAGTTCTATTATTGAAGTTAATTTTATAAGCAGTAGAAGGCACCCGCTTCTCCTCATAAATTCTGCAAATAAAAAAAGACCTTTTAACTTCAATTTTCTTAATGCTGGTGACTAAAACATTATGGAGCTTTAAAAATTATGGATTTGGAAAAAAACAATTTGATGATTTATAGAAAAGGTATATCAATTCAAACTAGAAGAAAAAAGTGGTAAGATTATAAAATGAGTCTCTATGGCAAAGTTAGTGTTACATGGCTGTTTTCTTAATTTGATTTCATAAGAGATAAAATGCTTGAGCAGTAAACACACTAATGGCCTTGTATCTTCTATTAGCTAGCTTAGGCTAATGCTAAATTAATTCATATTTCATATCCGACCAAAGAATGAATCATTAACGTCACAATAAGTAGGATATATAGTGATTTTGATATCTACTCGGGGTATTTTTGCACTTGGGTATTAAGATTTTTTTTAAGCTCTACGTGATTTAATTGTGTAACATTTCACCAGAGAAGACAAGAAATAAAAGTATTATGAACTTTAAGCAATGTTTTGCACCAAACAGGATTTAGATTCTTTAAATATAACTTGTTTTCTTCATTTATGTGGCAGCTATTAAAATTCAAACCACCTGGAAGGGAAAAATGTTATGTTTAACTATTTATGCATGCAAATGGTGGCAAGAAAAAAGGTTGATATGAGATAAAACCTTAAATATTGCAGATCAGAAAGAATAAAATAACCCAACTCCAATGCAACTGCTACTTTTCTATGAGTACTGCCAATGACAACAAAAATACACGATTAATGGTTCATGCTCATTCAGGATGTCTGCTTGTGTGTTTTATTAGTCGTACATAACACATAACGAGTTTCTATGATGAAGTATTGACCAGCTTTTCATAAATGTATATGAAAAATTGTTGTTTAGCACACTAATAAATATGTTATTAAACAAGAGGCTGCTATATTTCTTTTCTCTACCTTATAATTCGTTATAATCCAATTATTACTTGCATAGTAATTCGGGCCAAAAGGTTATTTCTGTTAAGGTAGCTTAAATATATGTAGATATATGTATTTTTTTTTTTACCCAGTATTGTTTTGTTCAAGCAACTCACGGGTAAATTGGCTTGTTTTTTGGGGTTTTTTTTATTTACACACGTGGGTTTAGTAAAACAACCCAAATTGAATAGTTTTAACTCATCATTTCATAACGAGTATAAACAATGTTAGGCAGCTTATGCTCGTGTTTACAGCTGAAGTTGGATTACAGCTGAATTCATCTCTGTCGTCAATTATCTCTATCTTTGTTCTTTTAAACCTAAGTCGCTAATTCGAAGAGAACACGACACGGAAGGTGAAAGCTAACGTTAGGTGCTGGACTGAAGCTAACAGGGGTCTTACCAGTGTTTCTGATGGTTCCATAAAACACTACAGCTCCTGAGCACACTGATAGAAACGATACAACACGGACAAACACAGCAACTAAAGATGCAGCTGAGATGTTTAAGATTTTACCTCGGAACGGGTTACCGTCGCACCTGCTGGTGTTTCACTAGTTCCATTTCGATGGGCACTAAAAACAAAACACTAGAAAGGGGTCAAGCTAAACAAATACGCCCCCGTCTGCGCAAGCGCACAAGATCTAACGGAGATTATAAAAGCTTTTGAGCAATCACAAACGTCTTGTGAATATAACATCACCTCTACGCCAAAGTAATGCTATAAAAGTATTCCCCAACTCTATTCAAACCTGTTTTTTTAGGGTTGCGTGTCATAAACACGAAGACATTTAGGTACTAGACGCAATTGTGTTTAACCAACACTAGATGGCAGCCTAACTCAAGCGCAGCACATTACATTTTCATTATTTATGCAAGGATAAATAATGACTGAATAAAGCGGGTCATGAATTACTAGTAGGTAAATCCTAACAAGAGCATCCTTACGTTAACATTACATTTAAAATTGTCATGGAAAACCTTTTTCATCGTGCTCTAATGACACGGTGCCATATAAAAGCAGTCACAATCCTTGGATATTATATCAGGAAATTATAGCTATTATATAACATCCACTTCATATTATTTTATATGGCGTCTATGTGATATGCAAACAACAAGATGTGCTTAATTGTAAAATTGAAGGAAAAAACTAGTATTCTTTTTTTATCGTTTTCTTTATCATTATGTTTTACAAATAAAAACCTGGAAATGGTTTTGTACCCTGAATTCACTCCATTGTATAGCAAATCTTCCTCTCATGGATAATGCAATTGGAATCGGACATCATTCATTACAAAGCAGCTTAACACATAGTTTAAATCTTGTGGTCTTACAAATCAATAGAAATATAACCATTCTTTATTAGCACAGTCAAGCTTGCAGTAATAGCTAGAATAAAATATTTGTTTTTATCTCCTACACAATTGTCTAACTCCACCACTTTTGTTTTCAACCAACTGTTTGCTCCTAAAAGCACAGCAAGATTTTGGAGACAAGCTCTTGTGGAAAAAGGAGGTTTTGGCACATAATTAGGAGCTCTATTTCTTTTTTCTTTCTCTCCTTTGTTAAGAATAGATTGTCTAATAGAAATATTTGATAAGAAAATGTTCATAGGATTTTCTTTTGGTTTTTTAAGTCTGGATAAGTGAAGCCTTAGCAAGACTTTCACAGCAGACACAGACCCAATTATTGGCATGGACACAGTTGAATGCAGTACACAGATGTCTATCCACAGCGGGTGCTCACATTCAGAGACTATTTTTTTCTTCACTGCCTTTATGCCTTGTTCTAAAAAATGATTGTTGTTTCTTGTTTTTAAGCATAAATATTCTACAAACAATTTGCATATTATATACAGATAAAGCAGAAGATAGTTGCATACTCTTCTAAGGAAACCTTTTCCTTTTGTAAAATATCATTAAATTACCTTTGTATGAAAATGACTAAGATAAATTATGTGGAACAGTGTTGCTGTAATTGCCTTGCCTCAGCTGCAGAAACCATGGGGTTTCTAAGTAAGAGATCAACAGAGAAGATTTGGATGCATTTTTCATATTTTGTGTTTTCACATTGCAGGGGATGCTTAAAATGTCGTGATAGATAAAGTTCCTATTTTAATATGCATGCATTTTGTAATGGTGACACAAGAACTATCCTGAGGAGATATCACTTTGTTTCATAAATATTCACACCATTTAAACTTTTCTGCCTTTTTATCATGGTACAGCCCCAAAGTTATCTTATGACTTTTAAGTTAAAACAAAATAGGGTATGGTTTTTAAAGTTTTAAAACAAATCAAAACCTAAAGTGTGTATCATGCATTTTATTATCTTCAATGCAACTAGTTGTCTTTAGAAGTCACCTGATTAGGTAATATATACCGATGATATATAACGCCTACATGTTGTTCAAACTCAGTATATATAAGCAAAGGATAAAGATTTGAAGTGTAAAGCAGAATCTCAAGCTTATTAAAGTGAAGTAATAATGTATTTGCTTACATGCAGATGCCTTCTGCACCCGCTTTTTAGTCTCTCTTAAATGTTTTCATCATTAAACAGATTTTAAGCAATTTTCAAACAAGGAGTTGGGTAATTGTGGTTAAAAACTATTCAAACCAACCTGACTTTGAGGGAAACATGGTGTCCCTTAACCTAAAAACTTACATGAGGAAACATTTAGTCCCTTAAATCACTGTTAAAGCCCACTCTTCAACATAGAAATGTTTTAACTGAGGCAGATTGGATGGTGGTCACTCCGATTAAGGTCACAACACAGCATATAATAGTAAGCAGAATTCAAGGTTCTAATACGATACGTCTTCCAGGTACTGAGGCAGCAAAGTAGCCTCAGATAATCACACTCCAACCATCATTTTTGACTCTTTTTTTAAAACAGTGTGTTTGTGTTGCAGCATATTGGATGAGATACGTCTAGGCTAGAAAAGCAACACTTTTTCCTGTCATTTAAGAAAAGGTCTACCAAAATGTCTTCAAAAGGTTGTCATATAAATTAGGTTGTTTTAGTGTTTTTTAGCATGGATGAGTTGGCCCATAATGTTCTCCTTGTTTAGCAGAGTTTTAACACTAAAATCCTCCCTCTGATTTAATTTAACTCACACTCTAATTTTCATTTTTAAATTATGAACACTGACTTTGTTGTACAGATGAGGAAGGTCTGCAGTGCATATGATGCTGTTCAAGGTTTTTTTATGACGCCAGGGGTGAGTTATTGATAAGCTGCTGAAGTGATTTGTTATTCACTGTTTGTTACTGCCCATAAATTTCTTAAAATTAGGTTATGATGTGCCTCTTTCAGATTTGTTCAATTGTTTTGGATAGCTATTTTAACCAAACTTAATTTTAAAACTTTTTTTTAGCCCAGAATAGTCTTTAGTCTATTGTCATTTGAAAAAGTCCATGCTGAGTACACATAGTAACAGGGGCCATTTTCCTATAATAAAAAAACCCTACGTAGTAGGAGGTCTTCTGTCCCTTAGTGATGTATTGTGGCCTTTCATCATTTGTTGTATAAACTTTCAATGCTATTTTCTCTGGTTTACAAACAGCAGTTATCCAACAGATTTGACCCTGAGAGATTTTGAAAACTTATTTGCCAGAAATCATTCAACAGAAATTGCAGACTTTACTCATTTAATGCTTCTTTTTGTCAGTCTATTTAAAGAACAATTGGTTTATTGTCACCTCATAAGAACTTGTACTTTGGTCATAATGTATATAAATAAAAAAAAGTATGACTGTAAATAATAAGTCTCACAACTGTCCCTGTCCTTTTGGAAACTGTTACAGGCATTTAGAGATTTCATTTTCTTTAATACAGTTGATGCACTAAAAAAACAAAGGGGCTTTGACTAAAGATCGTTGCTCAGCGAACAAACTCTGCAACTGTTCTAAAAAAGAAAGTGCAGAGAACATTGCAGAAGTTAGTCTGCTATCATTGACTATGGCTAACTACAGAGATGGCTGTCTGCTTTTTTTTTTGGCATTTTAATCCAAACTTTATTGGCCTAGAAATGCCACAGAATAGCTACAGTTAAAACGCACCTGCAAGTGCAAAAAAAAAAAAAATGCATATAGCTGAAAGAGTTCAATATTTTGGTGACTTCGCATAGAGACATGTTTTACCCTTACATTCTTGTGGAGTTGATCAATATGGCTTAAAATAAAGATGTAATAAAGAAAGCAACGTATGAAATATAATATTCTAAAAAAGTGATGTTATAGGAAAAAGTTCTCTTTGAAAAAGTGTTGCAGTATCAGGTACCTTCAGCCCTAAAGGGTTTATGAAGCATAAGCTGTTAATTTGGGGGAGCTTCTAAAAGGGACTGAGGCCAGAGTCAGCACATCTAGAGCCACATTAGACAGAAAAACCCTATGCATACATTTATTCCACTTTCTGTCTAGAAAGTATGAATGCGGAATTAATCTCTTGCACACTTCCATCAGTCAAATAAATGTTAAATGACGTAAAAGTTATCAGACCTTATAGAATCACATATCACATCAACTTTATGTTGCTGACTTTCTGTTTGAAAGTTGTGATTGCCTTGTTTTATTATTTTTTTTTGGTGTTTTTTTTTAGTTGTTATTGGCTAATACAAATCCAAGTTATGTTGCAATTCGGGAAGTTTACTAAGAGATTTTTTATTGATATATTTTTTTGTTATATACTACAACATATATTACAATACAACATCATTTCCTGTTTAAGTTCACAATACAGTGGGTAAAACAAATATTTATATTTTTTTATTTATATTTTTTTCTAATGGTAGCATTAGATTTTCACAGGGTGTAAAAACACAAATAATTCATGCAGAGAAAGAACCTCAAAGAAACCCCTAAAATAAGCTGCATAATTAAGCTAAGTGCAATAATAATGTAAAAACAATGTAAAATGATGCAAGGAAAAAGTACTGGCAGATTAAAAAAAACATTGAAAGCTGAAATATATCAGTGATCAGAAAGCCATCTGGCCCCTCATCAGTGCAAATTATTATCAGCTATAAAGAGGTGTGTCATTACAAAGATGTCACACAACAGACATCCCACAAGAGAAACAAGAAGTATCTTTGATGAGAAAGTAAAGAATGTCTCAAGACCATCTCAAAGTTATTGTCCTAAAACATTCTTATGGCATTGGTAAAAAAGGGATTTCTAAACCTCTGAATGTTCCACTGAGCACAGTTGGGGTCTTGATCCTGAAGTAGAATTATTGCTATAAACTGTCTACAACCAGAGGCTCCTCTAAATATTTCTGACAAAGTAGTAAAGAGCTTCAGATAGACCTGGAGTTATCAGGTCCAGCTGTTTGAAAGAAAATAAAAAGCAATGCACTAAACAGCCATGTCTTTCATGCACGCTCACCACAAACTCATTTGATTTTGAAGAAACACATGTTCAAACTTGTTTAAAGTTTGCTGGCCAACATTTGGACAAGCCTGTGAAATACTGAGAGAATATAATCTGATCTGATCTGATGAAAGCAAGACTCTTTGACTCTTTGGATGTTATCACACCCAATATATTTGGAGGACAAAATGCTCAGCACATTTGCCCTAAAACACCAAATCTACAGTGAATCTTGTGGTTGGAACACCATGTTGTGAGGATGTTTTTCAGCATATGGTACTGACTTATGGTATAAGACTTTCTTGAGTTAAATTTGCCGTCATATATTTGAATTATAAAAATGAAGTGGAAGGGGGAACATTTTTAGCAGGACAATATTAAAAAAAAAACCAAACTCTCAACTCTCTTCAGAGAAACAGGATAAGCTGCTACACCAGCCCTGCCCAACCCTTGGCTTGAATCCGATTGAAAATCTATATACATAACTATCAGAGTTAATAAAAGAGGTCAACAGGACCTTTAAGATTTTAACGTTTTTTGTTTGGGAGAACGGGTCAAAATTACACCTGAGAGATGAAATTGTCTTGTTCCAGTTACCAAAAAAGGCTTTTATACAATGTGGTAAATACATATTAGTAAGCTTGTTAAATACTTTTTCTATGTGATGTTTTGGATTATTACACATAATATATTTTTTTAAATCTATGGGTTACTTGGGTTGTTATCAACACCTGGTGGAAATTTAATAATGAATTGTTCTGGTTTTTTATATTTATCTATTTTTATTTTTTCTAATTTTTTGCTGTTTTAATTTTTTTTGTGGCAATGAGCATTGAGTCAAGGTTGTTACAGTACAAAAACCGACGGGATTAATTGGGGTCATGGGAGTTAATGGAACTTTAATCATGAAAACATAATTTAGCTCAGTCACAAACTGACAGGAAAGCTTTCATCATTTCTATGATCCAAAGGTTGGGTGAGGGCAGTGTTTACAAGAATAGAACATCTGTCATGCTGATTCAATTGGAGGAGAAGAGTAGTTGCTATAAAAGGGAATGGTTTTCATGGATTCTTATATCCGTCATGACCCCCTACTGTTTTTGTTATTGTTGTCAAAAGTCCTTGTGTGTGTTGTTAGCAGATTAATGGCAAGGTTCTCAAGGGTTCTTGGGACTTAGCCCAACCAGTCCACATGTGTTTTGTGGATCTAAAGAAGGCATTTGACTGTGTCCCTCGTAGTGCCCTGTGGGGAACGCTTCAGGAGTATGGAGTTTGGGGCCCTTTACTAGGGGCCATCCGATCTTTCTACAAGTGGAGCAGGAGTTCGGTCCGCATTTCCGGCATTAAGTCGGACTTGTTCCACATGCATATTGGACTCTGACAGGGCTGCCCTCTATCATCAGTCCTGTTCATAACCTTTATGGACAGGATTCCTAGGCGCAGCCAAGGGCCGGAGGGGTCTGGTTTGGGGACCAGCGAATCTTACCTCTGCTGTTTGCGGATGACAGGGTTCTACTGGCTCCCTTCTGCCAAGACCTACAGCATTAACTGGGATGGTTTGAAGCCGAGTGTGAAGTAGCCAGGATGAGAATCACTTCCTCCAAGTTAGAGGCCATGGTTCTCGACCAATAAAAAGATGGCTTGTCCCCTCCAGCTTGGAGGAAAGTTCCTGCCTCAAGTGGAGGAGTTCAAATATCTTGCCGTCCTGTTCACTGGTGAGGGCAGAATGAAGTGGGAAATCGATAGACGGATCGGTGAAGCTGCTGCAATAATGCAGATGCTGCAACGGTCTGTCGTGGTGAAAAGGCAAAGCTCTTCATTTGCCGGTTGATCTACATTCCTACCATCACCTATGGTCATGAAGTCTGGATTATGACCAAAAGAATGAGATCCTGGACGCAAGCGGACTGTAGGGTGGCTGGGCTCTCCCTTAGAGATAGGGTGAGGAGCTCAATCATTAGGGAGAGGCTAGCAGAAGACCCGCTTCTCCTCCACATCAAAAGGTTCAGCTGAGGTGGCTCGGACATCTTTTTCGGAATGCCCCCCTGGACCCACCCTTGGGAGGTGTTCCAGGCCCAGAGGATGACCCAGGGCACGTTCGAGGGACTATATCTATCGGCTGGCCTGGGGGCACCTTGGGCTTCCCGCAGCAAAGCTGGAAGAGGTGTCTGTGGAGAGGGAAGTCTGGGAGTCTCTGCTGAGACTGCTGCCCCCGCTACTCTGTCCAAGATAAAGACGACAAGTACGAGTACGATTAAAAAAAAAACAAGAAAGAACTTGGTCATATTTTCCAGGAAGAAGAACACGTACTGGGCCAATCAGCTGTTGAGGAAATTCTTTTTGTTTTCAAATGATGCTCCCTTAAGACTGTACAGAGAAGAAAATCCTTACCTTATTTATGCTGACAGTGAAGTATGCAGCCATCCATAAGTGTACGCTGTTGTCTAAAGCATTGGTTGCCAAATGGTGCGCTATGGCACACAGGTGTGCCATAAGGCAAGTTCAAGTGTGCCGTGGGATTTTGTGACAACTATACATTATTGCAGTATAGTATACAATTAGACAGCATAACTGTTTTAATTAACCATACTACTTTGTATGCACTTATTTTCATAAAACAGAGGCAAACTCTTTATTTGAAAACGATTCTTTAAAAATCTTAAAATAGAATTCCATATTTCACTTTTCACAAAGTTGCGTGGGATTTGTAGCCATCAAAGGCTGAGGATACACACAACAAGCACCAGAGGGAAAACTGAGCCCTTTCCTTTACGGAGCAAATCATCAACCATCAGTGATGATTCTGCCTACTACCCACTGCAAGAAAACAGGATTGTTGTCCTCAGCCGGAGTTCATCCTCTGTTGGTAGAAGTTAGCTAATGGTAATATGGTTCCAAACAAACTGAAGAGGCACTTGGAAACCAAACATGTCTTCCATATTCAAAGAAACCTGGCCTATTTCAAAAGAGTGTGGGATCTGAACAACAGGCAGCAAGATCGTTTGTTGGATTGTTTGAAACTGTCTGAAAAGGCAGTGGAGGCTAGTTATATGCTAGCAGAGCTTATTACAAAGCCTCACACAAAAGCAGATAGTCAACAGATAGGGTCTCCAAAAGTAACCACACTTAATTTTCTAAGCACAAACTTTAATTAAAATTACTGGATTTTAAAGTTATGATTACTTAATTACACTTGGTGGAAGAAAGACACTGAAGGTTTTCAGTTTTTCCCTCTTTAAACCCTGAAGTTATGAAATCCTTTTTGGCCTCAATACTTTGATACACTTAAAAATCACCAGTCATTTCTGAAAAGATATATTTAATGTTAATTAATTATTATTTGGCATTCAATTTGAACTCAATTTTGCTTTTATGGGGAAATGAAAAAAAGACATTCAAAACATATATAAAAGGTAATATACAATATGATATGAAAGTATTTATGTCATATATCGTTCTGTATGATAGTTTGCATTATATGTCATATATTTTAATGTGATATAATGTGTTATTATTGCCTGTCCTTGCACCCTATTCATCTGTTTGCTCAGTTAATACTGGGGATACAGACACCCTGCACCTCTTCTCACAATAAGTGTATAGTATATACTGAATTTCAAAAACAATACAGGACACAGAGCAAAGTTCAAATGCCGAGTGTTTATTGTCACACCGTGACACATTTCTTTAAACAACAACTTTATTTTATTTCTATACTTTATTTTTTAAAAGAGCATGGCATACAACCTTAATAAACACTACATAATGTCTAATATTTCAGTGCTTTAAAGGGACATCTCATTTTCACTCTTCCTCATAAGTCCGTTATATATATATATATATATATATATATATTTCTTTTTTCCTAGACATCTTTTTCACAAAAGCTGTGCGTATTAGGAAATCAAAACCTTTTCTCTGTCAGCTCCCACTTTCTGTCAGTCACTTATTACAGTGATTATGTCAGATTATGATTAAAATTTATGTCATTCTCACGGTGCAAATATTGTGATTAGAACAAATTAAGCATTGTTTTTTATTTGTCATAGTGCAGCTCTGAGAGCACAACAAAAGCTATTGGACTATATGGCAGTATATACATATACATACATATGACTTACTAGGTTAGCTTTCATTAATGTTTACATCCTTTTCACAGTTAGTATTTTAGAACACATATTCTTGGATGAAACTGGGATAACCGGATGATACGTCTAATGATGCAGGAATAAATACAGTGTTTAATGAATAATAATTTATATTAGTATGTGTAGCAGTTGGCTTTTATTGTATGTGAATAGCATTAATTCACCCGGGGCTCTGATGCTTAACTGAAAACCCAACACAATATAATGTACTTATCATTAGCACATGATGAAGCTGAAAGGAATGAAAAATTGAATAGAGTTACAGCCTGTCACACCAATGAACCCACGCAGAAATGTGTTATGTAACTTTCATGGCTTTGTGCCACTTTTAGCATCCTGGCTTTTTGTTTCTTTGTGAAGACACCCAAAATATCGGAAATATCACAAAACGGCTAATCACGATGAGGGTGGCTGTCCTTCCCATAGTATCTCGTACACATTTTGGAAACTGTTGAGGTTTGGAGTTATGACAGCTGTTGCCACTTGGGGTGTCTGATGTATCAAACAAGTTTGTGTTGTCTGCCTTGTGCTGAAGTGACACTGGAGAGGAGAGTTGATTGCTTCATTCGCTACTTCTTGGTGCTTTAACCAGTTTCCTCAGTTTCATTCTTCATGACAACATTTCAGCATGTTTATCTCTTCCTCCTGTTCATCCATGGACTTCTTCGGTCTTCCTCTCTCTGCAGGCTGCAGCATAGAATCTTGGACTATAGAGGCATCCGGATGTGCATGGCAGAGCTGTTAGGCCGGGCTGCCAATATGTAGATGGCGCTTTCCCTTAAAAAGTCTGCCCAGCTCAATAGCCTATTGAATGTAAGAAAACAAAATGTTTAACATTTTATGAAAAATTATTTTCACTCTTACTTTGAAAGTTACATACATAGATTTATCGTGTTTCTTTAGCACAAAATATAGAATAGAGAGCTACTGCTTTATTGGTTGCAATAGATTAATGTCAAACAACGGAGGATTTTTTTTGTGTCAAACAAAAATGTTTAAAAATGCACGAGAGCTATCTTATCTAAGTAACTTGTAAGGGTATTTCATAATACGGTTCAGCCAGAAAGCTCTGCCTGTTAGTCAGATTCAATAGTTATGTGAATCATAGATCTCTGTAAGATGCTATTTGGAAATCTTCAGTTGTTAATAGAAATGCATGTTTGTAATGTGTCCATTTCGGCCCAGATTTCTTTTTGCTAAAACTGAGTTGTTTCTTTCGACGTTTGCCACATGATTGCACAGGATAACTCACTGCTGCAGTTGGTTGACTTTCTTCTTTCGCAGCTAGTTTTTTACCATTTTGAATCATAATCATATTATCTGATT
Source organism: Jordanella pulchra (assembly GCA_034780135.1). Taxonomy (NCBI): domain Eukaryota; kingdom Metazoa; phylum Chordata; class Actinopteri; order Cyprinodontiformes; family Cyprinodontidae; genus Jordanella; species Jordanella pulchra. The sequence continues at coordinate 15,216 of JAUZNJ010037533.1, read as the reverse complement.
GACCACAATAAAACTGAATAATAAAGTACATTTTAAACTCACCTACTGACATACTGTATGGTCATTTCATGTCAATAAAAAGCCAGGTGGAATAATTTGAGGATATTAGCAACACAAATAAATCAGATTAGAGCACAATAATCAAACAATTGGATGTTGATAACAACTGCACATTTGAAGGAGAAAATACCAATGCGTATCAGCCCATAAAATACATTGGGTTAAATGTAGAACATCATGTAAAGAGAGTGGATATGCACCAGAAGTGGAAATATATTCTGTATTATTGCATGTGCAGCTATTTTTCTATGCACATGTAGGATTTTGATGTTCGGTCTTCAAAAGATCTAAATTTTCATGTCTAAATCCTGAAATGAGCTGATATTTATTCAAAGTTTTGAGTTTGGAATTCTAAATAGTTAACACAGCTGTAATATATAAGCAAATGTTGTTTTGGGGAAGCCTAAAAGTAGCATAGAAGAGTCTTAGGAAAATGACCATGGATATAAATGTGAAAAGAAACTTGGGGCATCATGAAAATTCCACCCTAAGCCTCTGTTTTATCAATCATATGATCAAATGAAGTTTATTGTGCTCTTATAAAAGTTTTATTTCATTTTGAAGCCATGATTTGATGCTTTCACTTCCACAAACTTTAATATTTGTTAAGAGGGGATTAATAAAGAAAAAACAATATTTGCACAGTTCTAAAAAAATTGAAAATTCAGTATTTTTTTAACTGTTCAGGTTTAAAAGAAATCCAGATTAAATACACATACTTTTTGAGATATACATATTTTTTCATAAATTGGAAAAACTTAATAAATTGTTTAGAAACAAAAATAATTCACATAGTTTCAGTTAAAAACTTAGAAAACATAGGTAAATTCATAAGATAAAATCAAATGTAAAATCAACAAAAAAACTTGAGTCTTCTCATCATGATTAACAGGTCAAACATGCACATGTATAAGAGGAATTAATTTTTAAAAGCATAAAAGAACCATTAATCCAAGTAAAATAATTAAGACTATCAAGTCTCTCTTTCATTGATGCTTCGAAAATGAAGTAATTCTCTGTTAATTATCTCTCTTACTAATAGAATTTCTAATATGCACTACAGGATCCCACGAGTTATACCCAGCATATGCTGTAGCTATTGCAAAAGCATGTAATAAATAGCTTTAAATTTTGTGTTCTTTTAAGGAGGCTTTGAATTCAAGCTTTGGAAATAGGTCAAAAGTAAGTTTAAAGTCATATATAAATGCAACATAGCTTGAAGCAGGCAATCAGTGTCCATGTGAACCACTCTGAGCTGCATTGTCTTATTAAAAATAGTTTTGCTGCCCAGAAAGGACTTTACTCTTTACAGAGTATGGTAGGAAAGAGGCTACAAGGTTGCAACAAGCAAAGAGTTAATAAGTTTATTGTTTACTGCCAATTGTTTTGTTTAAGTCAAAAGTACAAACCTGTTTTCATCAGTCTTGCTTCTTTCGCTTCCAGAGCTGGCCGGACTGCTCTCACATATTGGGCCAACATGACTTATACTAAAACACAGAAAATAGAGGAAAATATATGAATCTTTTTCATATTTTTCTTTATTTTTCTATAAACTCAGGTATATTGTGGTATCTGATTAAATAAGGAAAGTAAAGTAGGACTGAATGATGGCACAGTTTGCTGCAAAATGGTTCTGAATTATTCTGGCTTCCTCCCACAGTCCAAAAACATAACTATTAGGTTAATTGGTTAATGGCTAGTTGCCATTAGGTGTGAGTTTTCATGGTTGTGTTTCTCTGTGTTACCCTGCAATTAACTGGCAACTTGGCCAGGGTGTACTCTGCCTGTTACCAGAAAATGCCAGAGATATGCTCCAGCGCCCCATCACCTTGTTAGAGAAGTATTGGTTGGGTTCGAAGTAAGAAAGGAAGGAACATAAAGAAGCCCATTAAAGGCCATAAAACCAAAGAAGAAGCCATAAGGCCTTTGGCAACTCTAGAAGAGCTGCAGACACAGACTGTTGAAAATATATTTTACAGTGGGCTAAAAAGTCATTGTTAAAAGAAAGCCATCATTATGTTATAGAACAGACCATCAATCCATCTTAAAAACTGGTTGTGTAGTATCATGACATGGACATTTTTTTTCAAAGCCTCTTTTTTAGCAAGGCCAAAGAAGCTTGTCAGAGTTGAAAGGAATATGGCTGAGAGTAGAGTAAAGGTTATGCTCCCAGCATTTAAAACACCTAAATATTGAGCCAGAGTTCAATTAAAATGGTACAGATCAAGGTCCAGTATAAATCCAACTGAGAACCTGCCCATCAACCAAAGTATCGTTCCACCTCCTGAGGGGACACACCTAACTCTAATGTTTTTATTAATAAAATAATATTTTGAAGATATTAAATCAGTTTCTTTCTTACTTGCTTTTTATTTGCTGGTCAACTAAAATCCCAATAAATAGCAAACTTTTAAGAGTGGTTTATATTTTATATAAACCACTCTTAAAACATATATATGTTTAACATATATATTATATAAAAATAAAACACGTACAACAAGCATCATGAAAGTCTGCTTTTTTTTTCTTGTTGCTTGTTTTCTCACCACAGCGAAACAAAAATCCTGCTTTGGTTGGCTTTCTCAAAAAGGTAAAAAACACACACATTTCTTTAGGATTCGTTGTTTTGGACAACCTACAAGTCTTCCAATGGCACTTTATGAAAAAAAAAATCTTAACCAATACAAAGACTACTTTTTGTGTTAGACTTATTTCAGATGATGAACTGATTTCTATTTATTTGTGCAGCAAGGCCTACACAGAAAAGCTTACCTAAAGTGAAACACAAAACCTTTGTTTTTCAAATCCTCATGCTTAGAAGCCTTCTTAAATCTGATCCTTACTCTATGCAGCATTAGCAAAGGATTTAAAGAGCTTGCCTTCTGCTCATTCTACTTAATTGCCCATTGATATATGACTCTGATTGATTTATCTCCAGAAGAGTATCAGTTGGTCCTAAGAGGGATCACTCTGTCTCTCTCCAACTACAGAGTGATGAGTGCTGTAAAAGTGATGAAAACAATACAAGCCATGCAGTGCTGAGTCACACTCACCCACAAGTCATAGGAGAGCAGAATCCCATGAGTCTGTGGGGAATAGGTGAGAGGAATATGGAATGGTACAGCACAAGAGATGTGAAAGCACCAGCACAAAAGGTAAACAGTTAGAAAACAATGCACATGCACACACTGTTAGATGTTGCTGAAGATGAATGCACACGCATCACACTATATATGTCAATGTTTCAACGAGTATATTTACTAAATACCTGACTTTCATATGGAATGAAGATGTATTAGATAGATAATTTAGTAAATTTGGATCTTTAAAGTGTAACATGTTGTGAAAAAATATTCAGCGTCTTACAGATTTGATCTGTTTTTACTTTTTTGCCCATTAAAATTGCAGAGAGAGCTGTTATTTACATACAGAGAAAAAAATCAAGTAGTGATGATCCTTTTCAGGGGTACAATAGAGGTCACAGAAGAACCATGAACTAGAATTAAAACACAGGCTTTACCTTAGCTACAGGCAGTGTTTGGGATTTAACACCATGAATGGGGCATAACAAACCAAGTAGGTAAAAAAAACACAAGGCTTATAAAACATCTTAACAATCCTTAAATCTCTGAAAATATCAAGTGAAACCACAACATTTCAGAAAAGTAGCATCATGTCTCAACAGACATGTTAAGACCGTCTAGGGCTGCTTTGTCTCCTAAGAATCTGACATTAATAACGGGACAATACATTTTGCTCTCTCCCAGATAATCCTTCAGAAGAATTTCATCTGTTCATCAGTTTTTGACATTTAATTGAAGGATTTTTAGGTGTATAAGCTTGGATGTTACCCAAACTCCACCAGCAGATCCATTTCTAATCGGCTTAGAACAATAAAAATAGGATCTTGGAATGGCTTAGTCAAAATCTGGTCCTTTACCAGATTTAATGCTTGTTTTTTTGTTTTACCTCCGCCGAGGAGGTTATGTTTTCATCGCCGTTTTCATCTGTTTTCAAAATAACTTGAAAATTGTTGGGCGGATTTTGCTCAAATTTTCACAGAAGGGGCGTATTATAACCATTGACAAATGATTAACTTTTAGTGATGATCCGGATAACCGTCTGTTACATAACAGACCATCACCACAATTTAATCATTTGTCAATGGTTATAATATACCAAGCAAACAAAGAAACAAACAAACGAGCTGCTTGGCGGAGGTCTGCGCTCTTAGAGTGCTTTTCTATTTTGTCTTTGTTTTTCTTTGCAGCTTTATATATCCTAGTTTAGGATTTTCAGAGGGATATGTTTAAAGTTTGTGTAGAAGGTGTTTGACAAAAACAATAAGAAGATCATAAAGTTTTATTTTTGGTCCATAATACTGAGAATGAATTAAATATCTTTTACTGGATCCTGTGATTTCTTTTTTTAAAAATTGTACCATTACTATAGGCATTTGAAGATGAGTTAACTATTCTTAACATAATACACCACCAATAGAGTTAAACAAAGTTATCTAGTTTTGAAGCTTACCTTTAATTTCTGCTTAGGTTTATTGAGTATTAAAAGTATTAAAATAAATGAATGATTCCATATTATTTGAACTGTTCTGCTTTTAACTTCCAGCCATTAGTTAAACCCTGATGAACTGTAGCTTTAACAAGGTGAGCTGGGAATCAGGCGCCTTTTCTAGAACGGAGAGAGAAAATTGTTCAGATTGTCGACACCTGCAGAAGCGCCTTGAAATATGTTGAGTCTTAAAAACAGAGTAGATATTTTAAAATAAAACATAAGAATAAAACACATTTTACCTCAAAACACCTTAAAAGTTTGAGTTATAGAAAGCAGCTTTTTTTTGTTTGTTTTGTTTTTTATTTGCATTTTTTCCACTGTCATCTGCCATTGCTGCCCAATCTTAACCAATCTGCTTTGACTCGCTGAATCATGTGAAATGATGGACCAAAAAGAAAGAACTTCAGAACCATCCTTCAAATGAGTCTAAAGGAGGATGCATTTATTGGCTGGGGTGAAGGGGTCAGGATGATTAGTGGATTGGGACAACCTTCTGTGTATCTCTGTGACATAATCAGTTATAAGGATGAAGCCCCTGAATTGGGACAGTCAGTACTCTAGCTGTATGCTCTGTTTTATACTTTAAAAAGGAATTATAAATTTTGGTTCCCCTTTACTCCAGTTTCTCCTCAAAGCCTCACATACAGTAATATCATTTTAATGGGGTTTGTTATCAAAACTCTTGTCTGCCTGTCTTTCCTTCTCATAAGATATTTTCAGGTTAGTTGTTCATATCTACATCTGTTTCCAAACCAAAACACAACGCAGCTGCATTCACAGAACTTTTAATTCAAACTGAAAAGCCTTCTAACTTTTAGATATTGCCCAGCTTGTTTGTTTAATTAATTTAGTAGGCTGCATTTGGAAAAAGCCTTAGTGATTACTTTCTTTTTCCTTTTTTTAATTATCAGTCTACAGTGTTGTGAGAATTATTTAATCCTGTACTTCAAGGCAACCACAATTGTCAGCTTCATTATTATTCAGATGTCGCTTAAGGGCAGTTAGATGAAACACACACACACACCCACACCCACACACACACTAATGAAACTAAAATGCAAACTAGTAAAGTCAAAATTGGATTAACAAAATAAAGTCTTAAAAAATGAGGTAATGAATCTTAGTGGGAAATATGTTACTACCAAATGTTATTGACTAAATGTGCAGAATGAACACTATTTGGATGGATGAACTAAATGATTCTCAAATCAATAAGTTAAACTTAACTTGCATTTTATAAAGTCATTTGCTTATCATCGAGCGGAGTAGTTGTGATGTGTGTTAGGAGCACAACAGTGGAAATGGGCAAGGTTTATGACTTATATTCGCTTGATGAAGCATATATACATATATATACATCTGCTTCCTTCTCTCCATTTTGTTTCTATTCCTTATGCAGTCCATCCTTTTTTAATAGCCCCGCCATCTGCTGTCTGCATGCAAATGAGATCCTAACTCCCCTAACTGCTGCCTTTTGTAGTGACGCATTTGTGTCCTCACCTCACATTGCAAGACTGAGAGTCTTTGAGTTTATGGAACCAGGACTGCTGGGCCTGGCGGCATTCTGCCCTTGTGATCATACCATCTTTATCCATGGCCAGTCCTTGGAAAACTGATCTTGCCTTGTCTCTTTCCTTTGCCGACAACAGACGCACAAGTGAGTTCTGAAATAAATATATAAATGCACTTTTTTTTACCAGAAGTCAAGAAACTAGCACTATATGTACTTGTTTATATTGTTCCAAAAAGTTCATATACAGATAAGATTCCAGTTATTTTAAAATTGTTTCATGTCCTAATTATTATTTGGGCTTTTGCCTCAATCTTATCAATCATATTAGCATAAACTAACATAATCTGTAAGCACTGCTTTACCTCCAGCCTCTGCAGGAAAAAGGAAAAAATGGATGAAATATAACATTAATCATTGACCCAATGTCAAGTCTGTTCTGTGGTTATCAGTGATAATAGAGTTACAAAGTAGCTGCTGGATTAAAGCAGCCACCTTAATAAATACTGCAAACTTTCTTTTTTTCCTATTACATGCACAGTTTCCATTGGGATATCGGTATTACGAGTGACCATACTATTCATGCAATATTGACATAACACTTTTTTCCAGCATCCAAATACTATACCTCTGTCCGGAACTTCCTCAAAACAGCCAGAGACTCAAAGTAGAGAAAGTCTGACCATTCGATCTGACCCTTCTTCTCAGGATCCAGAGAGGCAAATTGGGCCAAAACCTCCTCCTCCTGCTCATCACTTAGGTCCTTATCAAACTGCTGCTTGGATACAAAGTGGCGGTACTGCAGCAGCTCATCTGACACCAGGCATGACTCTACAACGGCAAGGAGCAATTCATCACATCAGTGTAAATTAGTCACCCACTGATCTTCTAGATATAATTAGTTTGGGATGACTCATCTATAGAGAAAATGGGACCACCTATCCCTGTTATCCTGCAGAGTTAGGACAACAGAGAACAAAATCTAGGTCTAAGAAAAGTTTATACTTTGACAAAGACATGTTGAAACTTTCAAGTGGTAAACTACACAAAGAGAATAGAATTATTAGTTGTTAAATGTTAGAAATGTTTTTTTTGTTTGCTTTTTTTATTTAACAGCTAATGAGATTTACTAGAAAATATAAAAAGACATAGAATATTTCTAGGGTTTATCATAGCAGGAAAACAGTCATTAAAAGATGGGGTCAATTTATTTGTATAGCACAGTTCAAGACAATTCAAAGTGATATACATGAATTAAACAATAAAATAAAAAAGATGAAAAATAAGATCAGAATAAAAGCAAGTAAAAATGAAAACGTGATAAAAGCAGATAATAAAACAAACCAAACAGTTGGATAACAAACTTAAACCAGTGATACCTCAGTTAACGGTATACTTGGGTTTTTAACTTTTAAGTCCAAGTTAAAATCCATTTGTTTAGAACTGCCTTTGAATGTTGAATTTAAACTGTTAACTGAGATATTATTAGTTCAAGGTTGTGGTCCAAATGTTTTATCTGTTTTACGCATGCTTTTAATGCTTTTTTCTTTTTCTCTCTTTTTTTCTATTCTATTGTCTATTTCATGTAAAGCACTTTAAATTGCCCATATATTCAGTAGTGATATATAAATAAACTTGCCTTGCATTCAACAGTCAAAAGCAGTTCTACACAAATGGGTTTTTAACTTTGACTTAAAAGAACTCATGCTTTCAGCCCTTTTACAGTCTTCTGGGATTTTGTTACAGACAAGTGGAGGATAGGAACTAAATGCTGCTTCTCTATGTACCTAGTAGGCTTGAACTAGAAGACCTAAGTGGTCTGGGGGGTTGATACACTGACAACAAAGAAACAAAATTCAAGCTGTGAAAAATACTTGATATTACAGAGAACGCTAGTTTATTAGTAATATGTCTACATCTAAGAACAAAAAGGGATGAACTGATGTCCCTCTGATCTATGGAAGCCAAGGAGTGTAGGAAAAAATTATGCCTAGCTCTAAGATTAATAGATTGTTGGATGTGAAAACCTTTTCACAACTTATACACATTCTTAGAGTCTGATGGATATCTTGCCTAAAAACAGTGCATTTACTTTTGATTTTTTTTTTTTTATTTAGCTGTCTTTTTTCGTTTCTTTTTTAACTAAGATAAATCTGAGAAAGGGTCTTATGCATTTGTTCTAAGGTCCTTTTCAGAACTAAACTTGCTGTAAATACCAAGACAAGTTGGTTAAGGTTTTAAAATGAGATTTTTTAGGGTAATATGCTAGTTATCAACTGTATATAGCTTTTTGAAAGTAGGCAAAAATGTTCAATTTTGACCTTATCTCATCAGAGCACCCATGCTCACATTTGCATTGCTCCTTAATGCTTCTGATAAAGCAATTCTTATGGCTCTCTGCATGTCAATCTTCCATAAATTCCAGACCTTTGGAGTGTAGAGTACAATTAGTCCTGGAAACAGATTTTCCCACCTGAGCTGTGGAGTTATCATGTGTCTCTTGGTTGCTTCTCTGATCAGTAATTTGTGATTAAATTACCAAAAAAAATGCACTAAAACTTGTGGCTTTATTGAAACAAAGGTACGACCTTCACAAGATACTACAATAGCGGCAATCTAGTGTCCAGTTTTTTGACTTTTTTAATTAACACGAGACACAATTGGTGTATCGTTTACACTCTATGCTATCGTAACATTTTATCCTGATGTGCATTAAAAAATATCTTAAATTTCAGGCCTAAAATCACTGAGCTTATTTCAATTCTGGACTAAAAAGAATTAATCCAGTCAGAGTAAGCACATCTAGATAGGTCAAGGAACTCGAAAAAAAGCTTCTACTATAAGCCAGAAAATGATTAAATGTAACCTACAGTATATTGACTCACCTGGGATGATCTTGCACTGTTTGAATGTCTCCATCAGGCTGTACATCTCCTCCTCTGTTAGAAGAAGATTCACATTGTCCTGCAGGATAAAGAGTGATAAAAGTGACAACAATTACAGTAATCCAGTCTTACATCAACAAAACTTTACATAGTTAATTCTAAAGTTCTTAAAGGAAAACATTCAATTCATCAACAGACCTTCTGCAGCTAGCCACAAACACACAAACAGCATAAAAACAAGCACCTTCTGACATGCAACTATTTTACACGGCCTTAAAATATTCATACCCCTTAAACTTTTTGACATTAACCTTTTAACCTAAAATTTAGATAATCTTAATGTAGTTCCTAATGATTTAATGTGTTAGACGGACAAACACTTGCACATAATTATGACTCTAAATTAAGGGGATCTTTGTTTTTTTTTCAATATATTCTAAAAATAAATGCAAGTATTGCACAAATTTGGAACCATTAACCAGTTTCATTTATGCTGATAACCCAGTAACCCTTAAACAAAATTCAATGCTTTACTTTAAAGGTCACCTAAATTAAATTAGATGCATATCTATTATTTCTCATCTGAACGGAAAAAAAAGGTTTGTGAAGATTTAAGAGGTTTGTTAAAATTTATTGATGAACACAGTATGCCAGAAAAGTAAAGCAGGTCGGGCTTTAAGACAATATCTAAATTTCTGACCATAGTACAGCACCATTCGAATCATAATTTGAAATACAAAAAACCAATAAGTTAACTGAGGGGCCATGCAAAAAGAGCATTAACCAGAGAGGGGCCATTACTTTATGTCAATCTCTACATCTGAAATTGCAGGAAAACACATGAAATTCATTCTAATGAGACAAAATAAAGCAAAGTTTAAAAATGTTTATACTGTAACAGATATTGTATATTATAAAATTGATCCTGGCTTCTTTAAAATAAGCAAAATATTTTAAATATTAATTTAAATAAATATTTTCCTTTTTCTTTGCTTCTTTTAATTTTTTAACATATAAGAGTTCCAAAAGCCAAAGCCATGATGTATAACAGCAATGTTTTCATCAGTAACAGTAAAAAATGCAGTCTGGAAAACATAAGAAACAATTTACACCTTCACTAAGCTATTCAATGACTATGAAATATGCTTGAATTTTCCACTACTTACACATTAAGTAGAACATCAAAAAGAAAGTCATGATCTCATTACACTAGCCAGCAGGAGCTGAGCAACAGATTGCTTGATAATTTTCTCCTTTTTTTAACTGTCATGTAGAACACAGTAACTGCCAAACACCCTGTTATTATATTAATACCAGGATTTACAAATACTGATGTAATAAGCATTCACCTCTCTGAGAGCTAAACACTGGTGTTTTATTCCATGTATGTTTAGTAAGGTTTTAGAAAAATGAGGAAATTTAATCCTTAAAAAATCTAGCCCATATTATGTCGTTAACTATTTATTCATCGTGACTGAAACAACATTCATCTGGCCCTTGAGGCTGTTGCAGACAGGCACTATTTGGAAAATATTAACTCTTAAAAAACTAATCTTCACCATATAAAAACTAATACTAGACTAATGTACTTAGTACTATTTTTCTGGTAAAATGCATTAAGAGCAAAAAGAACAAAACAAAACAAACAAAAAAAACACTGGGATTGGTCTAATATTTTTTTCGATGATTGTAGAAGTACAGAGAGATTCAATTATACGTACTCAACTATTAGTATTCTAAGACGAGACCGAAACCTTGAGATTTGAAACATTAAGAAGCACAACGTTGTTTTGTGCTCGTCCTCCAAAGACGACTTACTGATTACTTGTTATCATTAGCCTGCCACAGCCAGACCGAACTACAAGGAACATAATTACATCTGGTAAACCCCTGTTGAGTACGGCCAGATCTGGTTGGACCAATCAAAGTCACAATCGCAGCGGGACTTTATGATCTGTTGCTTCTTTCTGCTTCTCTGATAGCAATGTTTTAATAGATGCCCTTTCTGATGTCCTAAATAAGATCAATCTAACTTTAAAACCTCAACAACTGACAGCTTTAGTCTAATTTCTTTTTAAAAAGGACATATTTGCTATTCTTCTCTTTGTTATCCTTATGCTTGACGTGCTACAGACTACAAAACGACAAAAACAGAACACATCGCTTGGAGTTTTTGCCTCACATCCTTAGCTGACAGGACATTGACCCTGTTAGTGTCGCCTTTAAAATTGAGCTTTACCAGCTCTATACTAGTTGGCCAGGCTTTTTTATTATAAAAGTCACTTAAAAACTAAACATAGACAGAGAGGTAAGAAAGACAAAAACCTGAATTCCTTTGTGTTAATACAGCAGCAAAGAGCTACTGGTTTGTTATCTCCACATCTGACGGTGCATACATCGTTTATCAGGCTTGAAAAGCAGCAGCTTGAGCCACACATAAAGTCAAGCTAACTTTCTTCATTTAATCTTGTCCAAAAGCATTTTGATCTACTATTTATTACAAATCATCATCTTCCAGAACAGAAGCAGGTCTTAGTATTTCCTTTAATTCTCATTATTTGGTTAGACAAAGTCTGACCCTGTTTTTTTAGCTGTCCCTATAGACCTTTCCTTTGTGCTTTAGACCACTGGACCTCTTCCTCAAATATTCTCTTTGTGTTTTTCTACTATTATGAATCACCACAAATGAAAATACTGTTGTGAAAAACCAGAATCTTCTGGTGAGTTTCTGTGCTCCTAAAATAGAATTCCTTAAACATGCGTGACCTGTAGCAACATCAAAGGACAACAAAACATTCAACGAGCTTATACTTCATATAGGTGCCTTCATGATATTGCTGCATCTGCAATATGCCATTTCAATTTCCTGACAGAACCTATATGACAGCATCTGAATAAAAAAAGTGTTCTGGCACACAAAGGACTCCAGTGGGAATAGAGGATATAAATAATATCATGGTCTAATTTTATGCTTATCAACTTTATAAATAGATCTTTGAGCCTGCCTGCATAATATCAGTGATGTGTAGATAAATACATAGATATTTATAACCAGCCTTAATTCCTCTGAGCTTTAACTGTCAGTTCCTTTTCTTTCAAAAATGCAAATATGTAGTCATAGCAGGTAGTGTCTTGTTGAAAATGCTCCAATACAATAAATATAACAATATTTCCAAAAGACAACAGTTTCAATTATAACTAATAATGTCCCCGTAGAGATTAACAGCATCTTTTAGACTCCATCATGTAGGCTCAAAAGTGGCTCAAAATATGTTTTTATGTTTTGCACTTGCTTCTACCATGGTTAATTACTCATTCATTTTAAGCTATTTCAGATCTATCAGTATGGTGTCAAAAAAGCTGCTTTACTCTGCAGACAATACAGACAATTCAAAATCAGAATGAGTGGTTTCCTTTCTCCCCCTCAATGAAATGTTTCTCTTTCTAAACACAGTAAAGGAATTTTGTCACTGAATAACAGCCTTCCCAACTGAGTGGAAAATATTATCTCAGTGCAAATCTTTGGCAAAGGGAAATTCATTCTCATGGATAGGAGAAGGCATTAAAGTCCCTGCCTCAGTTTGAAGAGTCTTAACAGAAGCTATGCAGCTGTTTGCTCTTCACAACCACTGATTGCCTCATTTGTCTGCTCGAGAGTAATTCATGCTCTAAATTCATGATGAGAATATGTTATGTTAAAACTCAGCCGTACCTGAAATTGTTTTTTTTTTTTCAAAAACAGCATGTACCAGGTATTTACAATGAGTCTCATTAACCTCTCAGAACACTCACATCCCCACGAAAACCCAAGAGAATCACCAAATACCCAGAGCTCATTTGTATAAATTAATTAATACTATAACCTTTATTAATGAACTCACAAATCTGGAAAGTAGTAAGCCATTGTTAGTAGAAGGTCTGGTTTGTAGTTTCTGATTAACACAAAAACACAATCAAACATGTCCGGTGAGGTTTTTTTGGTATGATGAGAGCAAATTAGATTTTTTTCTGTCCTACATAAAATGTAATTTGTACAAAAAACAAAAAAGCTAACAGTGCACAAAACCCCAAATGTGTATACAATACCCCTTGGGAATCATTTGTGTGGTCTTTTCAGATGATTTCTTATTGTAGCTGATATACTATACAACCATCACTGCTCTCAACGAAAGCAATATGTAATATACTAAATAATATAATAAAAGCAATAAACTCAGCTGTGTGCACACATACTTTTTTCTAGGTGTTTATATACAGAAATACATTTTATGAGGTTGTCCACTTTAAAACTAACCTTAACCTCATTTTATGAAAAGCTACAACAAAGAGGAATGTTCATCCCTAGACTGAAGTTTGTAACCTAAAATGCAACATAACAACTTCAGACAAATTTCAAGCTTGAATCAATATGGACAGCACTGCAAGTGGATTTTGGTGCAAACTCCACTACAACGCTACTTTTAATCAAACTCTATCTAACAACTGATTAAATGTTAATAAATATGGGATACATACAAAGTGAAGGCTACTTAGCTTATTTAACAAAATATGAGGACAGACTTTACATAATTTCAGTTTGAGCCTGTTAAGATCACTGAATTAGACTTAATAAATAGAAAGAGAAGAGATAACAATGATAACAGTTCATATTGAATCTATCATTCCTTATGAAAATGTAGTTCTGTAGCAGTTTAAGCAAAGCATCATGCACTGAACAGCCATCCTTTTCCAGGTCTTTTTGTTAAATGATTGAAAAAATAAAATCCCCTTTAAAAATAGAAATTCTTCACTCTGTTTCATTCCAGCTCCTCCTGTTCACTACTTCTATCACTTAGAAGGTTTTAAGTCCCTCTGGCTTTACAAAGGTCTTTGTTTTTGTGCTTGCACTACATACCTTGAATACTTAATCATTAAAACTTTACTTCTTTCAACCTTCACTTTAACAGTTCCATCATATGTATTTTAATAGGATTTTTTAATGTGGGTCTTATGATGTTTGCTGTATTCTAAGTTTACCAATGGTCTTATAGGAATCCTGTCAAAAAAAACATGTTGCCCATCTTGGGTCATTTTATGTCACAAAACAAGGCTGTTGATGAAGGATGGACTGTTGAGGAGTCACAGATGCCTCTTGAGACATCAGAGACTATGGAGCTAGAAGAGTTTCGATATTAACAAATTCACATATATGATCCATATATGCATAGGACAAGAGCAACACATGTAATAATTCAAACAAGCACATATAATTTACACACTCACAAGACAAGATTCACTAAAGTATTTGTGATCCTTGGATAATTATATCTTGAATTATAAACTACCAGTGTTCTTTGAACTACACTGCACTTACGCACAGATTTTTGAGACTCATCTGACATGACTCAATGCAAGAATGCATATTTTTTAATCAACCTATGATTTGCGACCAATTAGAAAACTCTACTGTTTCCATTGTTTACAACAATTCACACCAAGTGGGTGATATTAGATAGAACAATAGCTCATTTTATTAGATGAGAGTAGAGTCACTATAGCAAACTGATAGAGGCAGAGACTGACCTTATAGCAAATCCAAACCATATTTGAACACTATATTCTATTCCAGCTGTTTTTTTATTGTCTTGTTACTGTTACGAAGTGTTTTAATGATAATATTTTTTGTAATATTATATTAAATACAAAACAAGTCCACACGAAAAAAGCAATAACTTAATGAATAAAAAAGAAAAGTTTTTTTTAAATCAAGACAGAAAAATGCTAATGAAGTAAGAAATGTTCTTTAGAGGTTTGGGGCTGGCTTTAAAAAATGGCTTTAATTGACTCCTTAAAAGGATTTCAAATCATTCATCATTTGTCCTCCTTAAGTAGCTTCCAGAGTTGACCGATACCCCACTCAGGACTCTGCCAGGGATTCAAACTCCCCGGTTAGCCTCCAGAGTTAGACCCAGCCACTCACCGCCTCTGCCCAGCTCTGGTGACTGTTGGGATCTGTAATCTGCCTGCCAGCTCAGGCGAGCTGGGTCTCTGTTTTTTCTGTTACCTCTGTTGCTCTTGTGAAGAGCTGAAAACCTGACCTAGGTCTGAACTGTGGGACTCCGGAGTTTGCCTGCCAGCTCATGCGAGCTGGGTCTCCGACTTATCTGAAACTCCTGGTTGCTCTTGTGAAGAGCTGATAACCTGACCTTG
>JAUZNJ010037532.1:0-11421 GCA_034780135.1 Jordanella pulchra | reverse complement strand
ACTTATCCAATAGGAGGCTTGTACCTATTTGCTTAGTTAAATCCAGGTGGCGACTTTTATTTTGGCCAGGCAGTGTATATAGTGACATTACAACGCCAAAAATCTGTTGATTCTAATGGATTTGTATCTATCATACAGACTTATCAAGTCAAAAAACTTTGCTCACCCTTTCAAGGGAGTCATTTCCTTAATCTAACTTTGAGCTGTATGTCTTGTTTTACAACCTGTTCCTACTGCAGAGTTGCTTTTAAAAATTGCGTTGATTCAAAACAAAACATTAAAAAAAGCTGAATTTGAACAATTTAACATAAATCAGGTCACCCTGTCTGTTTATCTAATGTTCTCGGTCACTGAAATCTTGGTTGTCAGCAATTCAAACAGTAGCCATCTTCTTTTGCATATAGTAGCTATGGATCCTTTTACCATGTGTAAATAAGTAATAAAGGAAAAACCCCAAAACAAACACAAATTAACTGTAAATGTTTGCACAAAAATTATATTTTCAGATTTAGATATACAGTGAACCAACGTTTTCTTTGGGGTTTCGTTTAAAAAATAACCCGTGAAAGGTGAAATCCGTGAAGTAGTAGCCTAACCTTCATTTTTATCTATTTTTTTTTTTTTACAATTATTATACAATGATTTACTCCAACCAATGAAACCAAAGAAGAAAAACTTTTTACACGCCCAAACATTTAACAAATAATTTTATTTATTTATTTTACAAATAACTACTTCACTGTAAAATAATATTTTTTATCATCAATACGAACTGAAGGCTGAATTTCAGAGATCAGCACCGCCCCACCGCGACCCGAGTTATTGGATTAGAACAGGAGAAAATGTAAAATGATTATAAAAAAATTACAAAGTACAGAAGCACAAACAGTGACTCGTGTGCATTTCACTTCTTCTGACTGAGCCGCTGCATCCTGAATCCGGTCTGTTGCGTTTTATTCCTCTAAAGCCCACGTACGTGTCCACATTAAACCGTAACGTTATATTGACACACAGGTAGAAAAGAAGCGGAGAGACTGTTTAGCCAATCAGAATGCAGAACACAATGCAAATCTGTGACGCAGCGTGACCGTGAAAGATGAACCGCGTTATAGCGAGGGTTCACTGTAATACTTAAAAAAAAAAATAGTATGATGAAGTTGAATTCTGCTGGCCTCAGCCATAGACCACCATGCTTGTGTGCTCTTATTAACATTTATTTATGTAGTTTCTCCTCACCTGGTAAGGAACCGTAGGGCTAAAATGTTCCCAGAAAACAGGCGGTGAAATTGAACAGGAACAACTGTAGGAGGAAAGGAGTAACATCCAAGTTAGAGTATTGGTTTCACTTTCACTTAGTAAGAAATCATACCTAACTTAGAGCGGCGTAGTAAACCGGATCCACTGGCAATATTTCACCTTCTCTCAGGAATAAAGCTACGTTGGATTTTTCTTTGCCTTCCTGTGGTGAGATCTGTCTGCAGCATTTCTGCACAGAGAGTTTCAGCTGATTTTGACTAGAATGTAAACTAAAACTTTGAGCATAATGGTTCAAACATACCTGAAAAATCAATCTTGCTTGTGTAGCTCCCTGATTTTACATTCATATAGGATTTTGGGCCCATCAAATAATATTTTTCTATATCCTCACTCCTAATATGGTTACTGGGGTCATCCTGAAGTAAGGAAACAAAGGTATTACACAAAACAAACAGACAAAAAAATAAAAGATGTATAGAATACATAAAGGTTTACCTCAAACCTGTGCCACCTGCCGCAGTCTTCCATATAATACCAATACCATGGGGTGTCCGAGGTGTCCATATATTCTACTTCATCTAAAAAGGACATTGCACTGACAGAATTACAAAATAATTAAACCTGTTGTACCTGTCTCGGTGTCACTCTGACGACTATTGAAATTGGTCTTTGAGTTTCTACCAGCTAAACTAAACCACTCCCCCTAAGGTTGGCTTTGCTCAATTAGGAACACAAAGATCAAACAGGATTCCCATTCAGTTTCAGATTTAAGTTTTTCCAAGGTCTGGATAACTGTGGAGAAAGAAAATATGTGTATTTCAGCCGGCATCATCACTCTGTCAAAAAGCAAATCCTTTTTTTTTTTTCCTTTCTTCTTTATGTCTTACCTTTTGTAATTTGGACTCCTGGTTTTTTAAATGCTTTGTGTTTTTTGTGTTCCCTTACTTTATGTACTGATATCTTTGTGGTGCTTTTATATCTGTCAAATCAAGTTCTGTGTGAATAAATGATAAATAAATTTCCTGTATAGTTTCCTTCGTTTTCTTTACTACATTTTCTTTCCTGCCTCATTCTTACTTTCCTTTCCCCCTTTCTTAATTTAGTCCTTACTACCTTTCCTTAATGCCCCTCTCCAGTTTTCTTTCTTCCATTTTACCTCTATTCTTTCCTTTCTTTGACCCCCCCCCCCCCGTCTTTATCCCTAGTGACTTTTTTTCTCACCCCTCCCTTGTGTTGTTTTACTTTTCCAGATCAAATAATTAAAACCTGTGATGCTATCTGCCTTGTATCACTGTGAAGTTTAACCTTTCATTTTTTTTTTTTGATGACCGTGAAGGTCGACTGATATCTAGAAAATATCGTGGCTTGAAGTCACAAGCAGTAGATAATAAAATATTTCCTGACAATTCTGTGCTGAAAAATTTATTCCACTGTGAAACAGACACAGAAACATACAGCTTTCCACAAACCCAACTCATCCACTCAAAGCTATCAGATCTGAACTACAATGACAGCCTTCTTTTTTTCCTGCACACAAGGGAAGCTAAAATGGTCCGTTCTTATATCTGCAGATAGCATCATCTATGCTTAAAGCCTGTAAACAGCCATTCAAATAATCCCACAAATGTACATAGCAAAAGCAATATTACAATATTAAGCAACACAGTTCCTTCAGGATGTATTTATTTTCCTTAAACTTTTTTTTTTTTAAACCACAATCTTTAGATTTTATATGAATTTAATTTGGTGAAGCAACACAAAGTAGTGAATTGATATGAAGTAAAAAGAAATGATACTTTTCAAATATTGTTAAAGGTGTGGCATGTATTTATACTTCACCAAATAATTTGATTTTCCCAAATAAATTTCAGAGCAAGCCGATGCTTTTAGGGGTTCCCTAAATATTATTAGGTTGTCAATGTAAGTGAACAAACAGCATCTTAAGGACCAATCAGAGAGCCCGGTTTAATCATTTTTTTAATTCTAGAGGAGCAGAAGAGAGGGTAAATCATATAACAAGGTGGTTATTAATTGAACTTGTTTAAAAAAACTGACTTTTATAGAATATCATGAAAGCCATTCACTCTCTCCTTTTAGTAGCAGCAAAAAAATAAGACTGGGACAGAGGTTCACCTTCCAGATAGAGGACAAGATAATCCCAGAGAGAGACTGACATGGTTTGGATAAAAATAAAAAATGCATTTATGTGCAATAAAATTCAAGAAAAGAAAATGGTGGTGAAACTTTCAAACAACTGTTAAATTCAACTCTTTATCCAGATGGACTGAGCTTGAGTTAGCTAAGGCTCTAGATAGCAATATCTGGTAAAGGCACCCAAAGGACCTGCAGCCGTGATTGCAGCTAGACTTCTATAAAGTTGTGACTGGGAGCTAAATACAAATGCACGCCACACCTTTCAGATTTCTAAACCTATGCATACTTCACCACTTTGTGTTGGTTTGTCACATAAAACACATTAAATACGTCGATAGTAAATTCTTTTCAGAAATGCACTGCGTGTGCCGGCGATACTTTGGACAGATTCATTTTACTCAAGCTGCAGGGATAACCTTTTGGATTTCTAATATGATGCCAACCTTGTTTTTTAATAATCAATTTAATCTTTACAATTAAATTAAAATCCAAGTTCAGTCCTCCAAACCTCAAACGATACACAGAAGCAAGAGACGAACATAACATTACAACTTTGCGTCAAAATGACACGATTAGAAGTAAAACCTTTCATAGAAAGGGTAAAAAGTGCACTGATGCATGGTTTAAACAACACAGAGGTAGAAGCGTATTATGAGAAAAGTAATTAATAGGTAAAACCTCAATAACATAGATGGGTAAGAGGGTCTGATAGCTGTTGCTTTGGATATTACACTGGCATGGTGCACTAACATTGTAAAGTGAAGTTTTTCCAGGCACCTTAAGATGATTTCTTATTCATTGAGATACACTCACAGTCAGAAGTTTATATACACTCATCACCTGCAGGATTGTTTAATCATTTGTTTTACACTCTTTCTTTTCCAGGTTGTAACTTAAAAGAAAAACAAAACTGGTGTTTAATTTGTAAAATGTTCTCTTGTCACGTTACAAATGATAAATAACTGTACTTAGACTGATTTTTGACAGAATGCCCTTTGGGAAGGTGTAAGGAAATGTCAGTTTTGCTTTAGTATAGATTTAATTGGAAGATTAGGAAGGGTAGTGTCTATTGAAATGTGTTGTTTTCATGGCAAAAAGCTTTTTTAAGTTTTACCCATTAGCGATCAATGGGCCTGAAGTACATTTGAACATTTAAAAGCCAAAATGTGTCCAAGTCTGAAGCGTTCATCATAAGTCTAGTTTATAGTAAAATTCAAGGTGGAATCTTCCTCCTTTATTATGTCCTCAACCTTTTTAAATGTTCCTGTATTACTGACAATGACTCAGACCCTCAGCAGGAGCTTCCAGTGCCAGGCTGGAGCTTTGATGGTTGTTTTTGATCTTTCCAACCCCCAGATCTGTTACTTAAGGTTTGGACCGGGTGGTTAAAATTCAGACAAATTTGGATAAGCTAGCACAGGTTCTGATGAAGGTAAAACAACCCAACATAAAGTTATCTGTGGGGTTAGATTACTGTTGTGTCTTTGTGTATAAGGTTTAGAGAAAATCCACAATAAATTCAAATTTACGCACCTAATGTTTGCTTATATAAAGGGTATGCTCTATAATCATCCCACCCTGGAATTTTTTTTTTCAATAAGTGCTACTAAATTTGACAAAATTAATGTCAATAGGACTGTATGTAAACTGCTGACCACAATGGAGGGACTCAGTCGTTTGATGGTGAAAATAAACAACTCACTGAAAACAGAAACAACATATTTTTGGTATTATAATTAGGCAAATGTGTGGCACTGTGGATTCAAAAGAAGAGGTGGAGCCAGAATTGGGACAATTCCTTAGAATCTCCAAAACAAAGCTTCTCTTCGGACTAACAAGCAAAATGAAATATGATCTAAAACGCTGCAAACATGTCAGCATTTCGCCTCCATTTCTCTCCCCTCCCCGAACTCTTTTCAAAAACTTCCAAAGGCACTTTGAAAAATCCAAATGCTCCAGCGACTCACTGGAGGTGGCTCTTATTTTTTCTTCCATCTCGTTCCAACCAGCTGACTCTGTCTGTCAAATCTTCATTGATTTTCCCAGAGTTTAACATCAGTAGAACTCAATTAGATACTCTGGGTAGATCTGATTGCTGTCGAATATAACGTATATCTTTGGGTTGGCCATATCGTCCACACAGCTGTCATAAAAGTTGGTAAAGCTTGCATCCTTGGAGGGTGGTCTGCAGTACATGGGATGGCCCACTGTGTATTCTCCAACAAGCACTCTAGCCAGGAACATAGTCTTATAGGGCGGCTCATTGGCAAATATAGGGGGAGCGAGTCCGTGCCTCTGTAAGGTGGTGTTGTGTTTCCCGGTCGTATGGCAGAATTTACTGGAATATTTGGCATCCCGAGCAAAGTAGCTCCCTGCAGAAAGGATAGTTAAACAAGGTTAAAATCCAGCAAATAAACCGTTGTTTAAGCATAAATACAAAGGGATGTACCTTTGCCATAAACATCACCATGACTCCCTGTCAGACGCCAGTCAAAGTTAAACGTACAAATAGCTTGTATGTTGCTGTGTCCTGTACCATGAAACAGCATTCGTTCTTCAATATCCAGAGTTCGCTTGACTTTTCGCAACTGTGTTTTCTTCCTTAGGGGAGAAACACAACACAGAGCATAGTGGTGTATTTACAGATTCGAAAGATCTAACAGAACTTAGTTTGGTTTGTATTTAATCAGCAAACACCAATTTATGGTTTGCTTTCTTCTTTTTTTGCCAGATTAATCCTGAATTTGCTTCTGACTCTGACACATTGTGTTTTTGTTAGATCCCACTTTGCCTTACGGGCTGCAGTCTTTACATCTAAAGAAACCAATGGAGGAATAACTTGAAAAATGTACCCTAAACAACAGATTACCTGCAGAAGAATTCCCATAGGTCCAAATTCTGAATCCTCTGGATGGCTTTTATCGGATGATCCATTGTCCTCTCATACAGTCTGGCTACTTCCTTGAACTCGTATGTGTCCCTGCCAAGCTGGATTAGCTGCGGAAACAAAACCACCATTTAGTTCTACTGAGATTTACATAATTTTCTATAAAATAAAACAAATATTAAGATCATGATGAACTGGATTATATAACTGAATTTGAATTGCTGCTTAACAAAATCCACTGAACTGGGTAGTTTTTTTTGGCATCAATTACTCTTGATTTAAGTATTAAGTGCTCTCTATCCTCCATCCTCCTGTCTGCTTCTTTTAATTCAACCTACCTGATAGGGCTCATCTGTATTGATCCTCTCCCAATGGCAGGGGACAGGCAAGGCCAGATTATCACAAATAAACCTAAAAGAACAAATCAAGGGTAGCTAGTATTTCGTGGCACAAGAGAATAAAAAAAAAAACACACTCAAGAGGATAATCTCTAGTTTTGAAATACCATGTGTAAGAAATCCTTTTTTTCTCATTGTTTTTGAAGGATAGCAATTAAGGATCAGTAAGATGCAACCTCTATGAATTCATTTTCAAATTCATATGATGCCAGGATATATTGCTTACACAATGCTTACATAAATTATAACTATTATATTTGATTGACCATTGCTGATAAAAGAGTAGAGAAAATGTAATATTTCTCATTTATGGACTGAACCTCACCGAAAGCCAGTGGCAGAGTGCAGGGAGCGTTTAATGGGTCTCTGCTTTCCTGTCGTCACATTAATCTGTCGCATAACTGGAGAGGAAAAGTAGATTTAAATACCATAGAAGCAAACATTTATGAAAACAACACACACACAAAAAAATTCTTATTTGTATTCACTAAAAATATTTCAGCTAACCAGAAAAGTCCAGCCTATATGTGTATTTGGCTGTGTAGAATTCCATGACCCCACGCTGGTTCCTGTTGTAGCACTGCTCAATCTGAGCGCTGGTCACTGAGCAGGCCGCGCTGGGATCAATCTGACAGAGACAACAAAGGTTAGAGTTGACCTGAACTAATCAGACAATCAGCTGGAAGGAAAAGGAGGTCAAACAAGGATTTTAACAATGGCTGTTTGATGGTGCTTTAAAAATATCCTACCCTTTTTTTATTGTTATAATACAACAACAAGCAAAATTATGTATGGTACTGAAATTGTATTGAAAAAAAGTAGTGGATAACTCTAAGTTAAGTCTAAGACAGGGGACATGTTGCTCTGGTTAGATGAGATCATATTGATAACCATACTTGAAAAACAATACCTGAATGCACGATAAATGTGATATTTGACACAAGATGAATAAAGGTAAATACAGGAAAACACTGGAAGAAAACCTGTTGGTGGCTTAAAATGAAAAAAAAAAAAAAAATTAACAGACCAGAGAGGAGGTTCAGTTCCCAGCAGGACAACAACCCTAAATCTCCCACGGGAGCTACAGTGGCATGGTTTGGATAAATGCAATTAAAGTCAATACTTAAATTCAACCAAGAACTCTGCGGCAATATTTGAAAATTTCTGTTGACAGATGTTGTCCTTGGACTCTGAATAAACTCTGAGCTATTTGGCAAAATGTTCATAAACCAGTAGAGTGAGAGCCTAAAGGAGTTAGAGCTACAATGGCATTGCAAGGTCAACTAAGTATTGATTTAGGAGGACTATGTACAGAAGCAAGGTAAACTTTTCAGGTTTCTGTTTGTACAAAAAAAGTGTGTATACCTTCCACTTCATAATTATTCCTTCTTTGTTTAGATCTATAAGTTAGCAGAAAACCAAAAAGTCTATGTCGTCTATAAGTAAAAAGCAGTATTATTCAAATTAATCACTTTTATGTTAACTGTCAGAAGTAAAAAGAAATACTGTACAAAACTGTGATTTTCTCTAAATATCAAAATAAGAAATAATAATATTCTTAGTTAAGATGTAGTTATCATTAATTATCATACAATTACGGGTCACTGTGATGCAAATCAAAAATTCTCAGCATATTAATAGATTTATAAACTTTAAGTAACATAAGAATCACATTTTGACACTTTAGGAAATCTTATGTATTTCTTTTCGTCTAAACTTATTCGTAATAACCAAACTACCTCAAACATGTGCCAGACTCCACACTCAGCCAAATAAAACCAGCACCAGTTTGGCTCTGAGGTGTCCATCTCCTCAATCTCAGCGGACTCCTCGTCTGAAGATCTGATGGCTAACATTGCTAAATCTGAAAATAACAAAAAACATGTAACACCACTGAAGGAGGAAACGTATTAGACAGAACGGAATGGGAAGAATCAAACATCATTTTCGTTTTTCAAACAAACCTAATGTCGATGAGCTGCGTTTAAACCATTGTCGTGAGGGTATTTCACCATGTAAACAAACTCAAACAGATCATTTCCATTTCGAGCTAGCTCTCATTAGCGGCTGCCGCGTGCGCTTCCTCTCAGCTTTACATGAGTTTAACCAGCTTTCAGTCTGTCTTTAAGTAGGTATGTCCTCCTGAAATTATATTTAAAACATAACAGACACGGCACGAATGTGGAGAAGTAACTATCATTTTCCTCTTGGATTCCGTTGTTTACTTTTATTTCCTGAGACGTCAGCACGTAAATCCCATAATGGGAGGGGAGGTGTGTTTGGGAAATCTAAACCCGGAGTTTGTCCTGACAGGTACACCGTCATAACGTATAACCATGCTATTTCCGAAATCTTTAATTTGTTAGTGCAACTTAAACGCCAGGTCATCATCAATAAAACTCAATTAGGCTACACGTTATTAAGCAAAGAATATCTCTAAAGTATTAGAACATGCAGTTCTAAACGTCTAATTTTGCAGTTTGGGGCTGTTTACTTGTTATGTCTAATTTTAGTTAATTGTTCAGGAAATCTACGTTTGGTTGTTCTCTGTGTTTTACACGTCCAAACTGTCAGAAACAGTGTGTGAACACCGTGTAACTTAATCCATCTTCTATGGGACAGCCTGTCTCCTGTCGGACACGCCCCTTGGATAACAAGACTTTGTCTTCAAACTTTTGCTCAGATAAACGAGGAGTTTTATCCTTGATAGCATCCAACATAATTTTGGTAAGTAATAAATCTATGGTAAATTTGCTTTTTGATTTACTAAAAAAGTGTTTTAATAGGGAAAAAGAGTGTGAACATTTGTAGTAATGGTCTTTTGGTGTGTAAGGGCTTTATTATTGCATTCCTTCACGATGAGAGCAATTAATTTAGTTTAAGTGATACTTATTTTTTTCTTTTAATATAAAATAGTCAAAATTTATACAAATGAGTTAAAAAGCTTTTTTTTTCCTTATTTTTCCTTCATTTGCCTGCAGGAGGATTATGACAGAAGAAACAGACAAAAGGGGCCCCTCAGAAGAACATGGGCAAGATAAACAGGATCCGGAGGAGGGGGCTCAGCCCAGGGAAAAATGGGCCAACAATATGGAGTTTATTCTCTCCATGGCTGGTGAAATAATTGGCCTTGGAAATGTTTGGCGTTTCCCCTATCTGTGCTATAAAAATGGAGGAGGTAAGGTGTGCATGTGAGACATATCTTATAATCAGTAAGGATTAAACAATTTCCGAAAAATAATCAAATTTCCTCATAAACGTCTGTGTTTTCAGGCGTCTTTCTCATTCCTTACTGTCTGTTCCTCTTCTGCTGTGGCATCCCTGTCTTCTTCCTGGAGACTGCTTTGGGCCAGTACACCAGTGAGGGTGGGGTGACTGCCTGGAGGAAAATATGCCCCATGTTTGAGGGTAAAAAAAGGCTCATACATACACTGAAGGCAATAACCCTTTGATGGTAGCTGCATTTGTGTGGCCACTGTCAAACTCTTTAGTGTTTCGATTATCAAGGAGCAATACAAAATTATAAAAGTGAAGATTTAGCCTACACTTAAAACTGTAAGAATGCTATTTAGTACTTTTGTTGGCCTACAAAATAATGTCTAAAGGAATTACACTGAAATCTGGGCTCCAAACTTTATATTCTACAATGCACTGTAAGCAGGCATTTCAGTAACAGCGACAGTAGCTTGTTATTCATAATCAGTGCTAATACATCTGTGTTATCATCTTAAAATACAGAACAACCAGTTTAACTCTTGTCAATCAGACCAATACTCTTGATAGCAAACTGTAATCCAGGACAGCTGCAGGAAACATCCGGCTAACCTCAGTTTCTGTTGCAGGGGTAGGGATTGCATCCCAAGTGATTGTAATCTACTTGAACATCTATTACATTATTGTTTTGGCTTGGGCTATCTTCTACCTAATAAATGCCTTCAAGAGTCCCCTGCCTTGGTCTACATGTGAGAACTGGTGGAACACCGGTAAGAAAATACTACATTTTCTTTTTTAGTGTATTAAGTGGACAGGGGAGGCAGGTACTTTCCTTTTCTTTCCAGACTTTAAGTAACCGTTCCTTCTTTTACTCAACAGATTCATGTTTTACTCGAGCTGGCTATTTTTCCAATCCTGACCTCTTTAACGGAGGATCCAACTGGTCATTTCTGTTCAACACTTCCCATGATAGTTATGAGAGCTACGAAAACCTGTAAGTTTAAATTATCTGGGGGATCAAGAGTCTTAACATATTGAGTGTGATGAATCTAAATGATAGTTTTGAAGTTGACGGTAAAACAGGTATATGAGAGCTAAATTATGAGATAAGTGAGGTGTTACTATGTAGGGATCACACTCATCCTTTTAATTTTTCTGCTTGGGAATTTTTTTTCACAAACCTAAGGTGTTATGATTTTAATATTATAAACTTACGGATTTTGCTAGTGTTTACTTCTACAGTTCTAGAAAATATTACATTATTATCTTTTAACTTAAACTGCATATAAGGTACCCTTTCCTCACTGAATATCAGTGAAAAAATGAATGTGATTGTTTTTCTTTTTAGAATGATCTCCTGTTAAATCATAAAATTTGATTCAACAAGTCAGGTTTAAAATGTACGTAACATAAATAAAGGTTTAGTCAATGATTAGTTAATGACATCTGGCTACTCTTGTCATGATGGGCTCAAGGCGTCTAACCCACATGCAGAACACCACACGGAAACAG
>JAUZNJ010037531.1:0-11421 GCA_034780135.1 Jordanella pulchra | reverse complement strand
CTTCAAATTAGATCAGAGAAATAACAAAAAACCAAAGAGTTCCACCTTTACAGACGCTTGTTAACATTTCAGATTAAGTTCTAACAAACCTACTGCAGTCTACCATCAAATATACCAACAGTACAGGATGGTGGTGGAGAAATATGTCCAATAAAGCAGCTGTTTGGCACTAAGATGATCCTGAAATAATAAAGTGATGCTTCAAAAAACAGTGGGCAAAAATGTGCCTATAAAAAAGATATGATTAAAGTAACCTACACAATTTCTGCTCAAAGCTACAGCTATTAAATGTTGTTCTGCAAAACATTAGATCTTTATGAAGCTCTCTATTTAAGCTTAATGCTTTTTTAATAGACAATAGTGTGGATTGTGTTGCTTGTTGGAGCCTGAGGACAAAGTTAAACAATTTTTAAACTTGTTAAAGACAGGATCATTTTTATTATTGCCCGATATGTAAAACCCTGGAGTTAACTAGAGATAATTAACTTTTTTTTTTTTCTTTTTTGCCTAAATGTTTATTCAAGCTTATGGGCAATTGAGAATCAGGCCTGACTTTCATGTTTTGGACTGCAGAAGACAACTGGTGTCTCCAAAACCTCGCACATACACAGAGAACATGCAAACTTCACACAGAGAGGCACAGCCAAGAATGAAGCTGGCAAATTTGTGGCCGTGAAGCGCCAGTGCTAACCCTCATTCCACCTCAGTTATTAATGTTTTTTATTTCATAATTCACTACCAACATAAATACACCAAAGATATACAGAGTGCTGTTCAATTATTGAAGTCTGAGTTGCTCATGATTATAAAATATTATTGGCAAAGCAGTCGATGGAGACTGAATCTCTTAAACACAGAAATGAATAATGTTGTTAGTTTTAAATGTGCCAAGGTAGATTTGTTCATCCAAATAGAAATCTTAAGATGGAATCCTAATTACATGACTGACTTTAATAAAACAACATCACAGCAGGCAAGTTACCTTACTGTAATAGCAACCATTGTTTGACTGACCCTTAACTAACCGGTTTTTGAAATCAAAAGATTTGTTTTTCTAAAATATTATTGTCATATTTTAAAAACAGGAGCATAAGCATATTTTTATGTTGCACATTTGTACCACACTGTCTAGCACACCCCATTAGTACTATAGACGCATATAAAGTAGACACCTCATGGTCCACTGCTGCCTATTGAGGTTATTCAGCTTTTAGGCCGCCATCTTGGAAAGGTCATCCACTATAACAACTTTTTCTGACAGGCTCAATGAAGAACCAGTGCATGTAATCAATCGCGACTCTTATCAAGCAGCAATCTTTAATAATATCTTTAAGGTGCAAATTTGACTCGTTTTCTCGATCTGCGTCATCTAAAAGCTGCCCAAGTGTTTTCTTCGTCTTTCAGTTTGTTCCCTTTCAGGGTCATAGCAGAGTCAATAGTTTCCATCTAACCCTGCCTTTGCATCTTTGCATCTACCTTCATGTTGTATTGAGTTCTAACAGCAATTTTTTGTTCAATTCAGTTCATTTCAATTTTAGTTAAATCTAAGATACATGTAATCTCAAGGCACCTCACAGAGACATCATCCAGTCAGACTGGTTAAGGTTTGCCATCTATGGTCAAGCACACACTGTACGATATTTTCAATCTTTGCACTTAGCTACAGCTCAGTCTGTACAATGAAACCGCAGGGTTTAAAACTTCACTACTCACTATGTATGTTCTTATACTGTACCACCCTGTGCTCTAATCCAACTGCTCACACTGTGCATCAAAAAACACGTTGGAATCAGCGCTGAGAGATGGGGCTGGTCGGACTTGTCAACTTCATCATTCCTATGTTTTATCAGAGAAGAAGAACTCCCTTCTTTGCACATGTGCAGTAAGTAAGGTTCAGGTAAATCGTCTCGTAGACACTTGCAGCTCTGCTTCAACAGGAGGATTCGCTCGCGAACACCTCGCAATGGCCGATTGAATTTCAAGTATGTTTGATTTTCTCCCAACCTTACGATCCTTCCTGATCGGGAGGTGGTTGTGAGAGGCTAACTGCCCCTCGTTACCCCCTGTGTATTACACCACGCAGGACACACAATGAGGCGGAAACTCGGCCTGGTCCAAAAATTTCTGAAGAATCGTAATGAAAAGGGCAAAAACTTGCACGGTGTATGCCTGCCCTAAGGAAACCCAACTAATCACACCCAGCCATTGACTTTTCAGGACATACTCCTCCTGGATGAGCAGGTGGTGACAGTAGACATTTGCTTGTATTTTGTCGTGGACTCTACAGCAATAACTCACACTTAGAAAGCATGCAGCAACAGTTGAGAGGCAAAACTCAAAGTTAACATAAAACAGGATGAGCAGTGTGTGATCCAGTTTATTCCATCTGAACCTTCGCTTAAGCGCCATATGTTTATATATATATATATTCTAAATCAATGTCACAATTTACATGTAGTTATAATTATTATTTATTATACTGGCAGCTGATTTTTTTTCTGTCTTTGACGGAATGTAAACTTTCAAGCACAACTGTATGTTTAGAAGAGAAACAGAACTAAAAACTGAAAAGCAGGCCAACTCTTCCATCTGTAATTGAAGTCGTTAATGGCAGCAGCTCAGCTGATGCCTCCCTCCAGGATGGTGTCTGAACCAAACAAAACAAGGCCTGCAAGGAAAGCAGAAATAACACAAAGTTAGGGGTTGAACTAACAAGTACTGCAGAACTGGATAATATTGATGGCATGAAGCAGAATTATGAAAAGTGGTCCCTATGTCCTCCAGCAGCATAAGCCTATATTAGCATAACTATAGTCTTCCTCTAGGCCTTTTGCCTTGCAGTTCCAGCCTCAACACCCTAAAACTGGTTTAATATGACAAATTTAACACATACATTACCAAACAGTTATGACTTGAAAGAATGCCAACATCTTTTGTTTCATTCAAATGGTCTTCAACTGTAAATTAGCAAACATGGCTAGATTAAAACCTCATTATAGCTTTCTCTTTAGCTGGTGCACTAATTTGGTTATACAATCAACAGAGCTATTATTCCGCTCACACCTGTCTGCTACAAACAGCACTACGGGAGACGGAATGAAGTTCAGACCGTAAAACCTTCCCTAATGAAAACATTTAATCAGTTTCTCTTATTGTTGCTAGTTTGTTAGATTAAATAAAGCTAGGCGATTACAGCGGTAATCATGTATATTGCTATTCAAATGCTCTGCAAATTGGTGAAACTGCAATTGCCTTATGAGAATAAGTTACCATATCTTTAAAAAGTGGGATAAAAAATGATGCTTTTTTAAAAATCTCTAAATTCAGTTATTTTAAGACTTTCAGGAGCACTTAAGATGTTGTGTATGGGGAGTCTACCACCCAAGTTAACATTTAACCTGGTCTTTTTGTTGTAAGAGGGGAAATAAGGTTTGAAAATGTACATCATGGATTTTCTTTTTTCACTTTCTGGCACCCAATCATTCAAAACATTCCCAACGGCCTCTGATGAGAAACCTTCCTCAAGGTTGGTCGAATATTGGAGCTGACGAAGGTGCTCCCTGGCCTAAAGCTCTGATTGACGTCTCATATAACTCTATCCACAGTCCCATTAAAATACCATGTTTTCACTGACTGTGTATAGAGGAGGCCAGCAGTTGAAAGAAGGAGCTCAAAAAATCAGCTCCGACTGTCTAATGACTTCCTTTAAAAAAGGCTGAAGGTGGAGAATGATTGGGCGTTGCAACTTTTCCAAAACCTCTCATGTTTCCAGTCCTTCCTAATTTCTGAACAATGTGTTTCATATTAGAGCAATAGGCAAGACAGTCTTGTTTGACAGGATCGGTGGCTGGGTCCAGACACGCAGGACCCCCTGAAAAATTAAGCAAAGCTGGTGGTTAGAAACAAGGATGTGTCTTGACCAGGAAGCTTTTCACCCTGAACAGTGAGACTGAGCAGGAAGTGTGCAGGTTTTGACTCCAAGCACTGATTTGTTTCTACGCCCTAGAAGAGGGGAATGTTGTAATGGCATAATTGAATATGATAAATGTCTTCGATATGCGCACATGAACATATCTGTTGCCAGTTGTTTTCGTGCATGTGTGAGTAATTCCTGTTCACCGAGTTGTGGAAGTGTGGTCATTCCTCTAAACAAGTCTGCCCGCAGACTGAAAATGGCCGCAGGGATTTTCCTTTCTATCCGTGTTTTGGTGATGCAGTATCATAACACTCAGCTCAGACATTTTTTATGCAAAATGAGGCCTTTGGTCGGAGGAGCGTTGTGAGCTTTGACGTCCTCTAGGCTGCAATCTGATTAAGTGTTTTAAAACATTTTTCTGCATCTGACAGAAATGTCTTCTTTTCAGTCAAGACCTGCTTTTCACTTCATAGGTACTGAGAGAAAGGCTGTTTTCCTGTTTGAAATACAAAACATACATTTTCACTTAAAATACAACAACAGATCACTAATCATCACAGAGGACAAAAGTTTAGAGTTTCACACAGATCTGTTCGGTTGCTTTTTATTTCTTTTGTTTTTAGTTGTGATATAACTGTAGCAGAAATATTTAAGAAGAAACTATAACAGGAAAGTGCTAAAAGCAACTCCATGCATGCCTTTATTCTTATTGTATGTTTTCTTTTTCAATAAAATAGTAGCAGCTACTATTTTTTTTTTGTTTTTGCTAAGTTTTATAACATTTTTTATATAACACCACAGCTTAGGACAGAGTTTTGGGAAAGGCAGGTAGAAACTTTTAAAAAGAGTTGAAATAGGATTCAACTCTGAATAGGTGACCATTTCATTTATATCTGTCATTAAATAATGTTAATGACTTGCAGCACTATATTTACTACTGAAAAGGAAAAACTGGAAAAGGTTTTATTTTGAAATGAAAATGTTTTGAAACTTGAAAAAGTTTCAATGAAAGGAAAAATATTTTAGTTATCTACGTTTTTTTGTTACTATCCTTTTGTTATCAGTCCTTCCTAAACTGATTTTAAAATTTTTATAATTTTTAGGGAAAAAAAACAAAAAAAACAAAACATTAAATAGAGCTCATTCTGACCACTTTTCATGCCCCTATTTGGATTTCATTAAGATATGCATGTTTGTAAGCATCCATGTGTTCATAGGATGTAGCTCTGGCAACATTAGCTGTTAGCTTTGGTTTGTTTACCATTATTTCCCTGCCTCTTAGGTATAGAGCTACACAAGCAGCAACATCAAACTGCCTGCTGGTGAGTCCCTAAAACGTGGAGACGCCATTTTTAGCGATAGCAAGGCAGGCTAATGTTAGCATCATTTATTATGTGATATGAAACAAATGCAGAAGTTGCCTTTTTCAAGAGTAAATCATATAAGCCTTATACGATGTGCATCATATGAAGCATATAGAGATAGTGGTCACAGAGACTGTAACTCCTGTACATGGCAGCTTTACTTCTGTCAGCGTGCCCCAAGGCAGCTGTTGCTACTAAACAATCTACTCGCCACAATCGGTTTGTGATGCATGAATGACTGAAAAGTAGAGTAAAACACTTTGATTGTAAAAAATATAAGTACAGCATTTGAAGATGATTGAATGCTTACAGTTTTTAAATGTTTTTTTTCTTTCCCATATGGGTGGGGCCACCTGCCTACGACTGAAGCTTTGCTCTGCCTTGGTCACTAACAGTATTATGGTCACAAACACAGCAGCAAATCTACAAAAGAAGGGTTAAAAGAAAAAAGAAGAAAATAGGTCTGGTGTTGTTATGGCCCAGTCAAAGTCCAGACCAGCGCTGTTGTGAGAACTTAACTGTCCAATGCAGAAAAAAATATTTTCCAACTTAGAAAGGGTAAATTCCCCCACAGTGGTGAAAGGTCATAAATAAATCAGCCAGTTTTTAGAGTAATGGCTGTTAAATCTGGTTCCACCAGCTTCTGAATCATTGGGGGACAAATGGGCAAAATGTTATCTTAAGATAACCTCAAAGTAAACAAACAGAAACTGCAACTTCAACCTTATTCTAACCCCTGAGTCAGAGGTGTCTAAATTAAGATTCCCAACATATTAAAGTAAATAAATGGACAATCAGCACATTCCTACAAATAAATCACCCTGCTGAGCACCGCTTCTTTTCCTTGCTCCATTCTAATGAGAGTCAACCTCTAGACACAGAGTAATTAGAGAATTATGAAAAGTTGAGGTGACAGTGACCTCATTACAGCGAGGAGGATCAAACTAATGACCCATGACTGATGAAGGCCTTGGTTTTCCCCCGCCAAGGGAGTCAGGGCTGCTTCTGATACTCTGACCGAGGTAAAGGCAGAGGAGAAGAAAGAGAGGATCACCAGAGCCAGCCGCATACAGATGACATTATCCATGCTTTATAAATAAACACTACCCATTAAACAGTTTAAAGCGGTCAGATCCTGTGAGCGGCGAATCATCAAGCATTTCCGTCTGTGCTTGGCCTGCTTTTCATTCAGCTCCCAAATGCAGAGAATGAAGCGCTGCAATTTGGAAAACACAGCTGGAAGCTGGAATACATCACTCATATTGTTAGTTCCAGTATTTTCATATTTTTGTTTTTTTTTTTTTTTTCCATCAGATTCAGGGAATGGAAAGGGAAGAAAAAAAATAAAAGATTCATTTCACTCAAAGAAAATGACAGGAAAAATGTCTCCACAAAGGACCTGAAGTGGGTAAAGGCTTCTATGCTCGAGTTTAATGCGCTAAAAATGAAACGAGGATGTTCTAAACAAAGATGTCGCTAATTGTTTTTATCTTTCTGCTCAATTATTCAGTAAAATGAGCAGGAACTCACTCAGCAGCCATTTTCTTAAGCACCAAAAGGCAGGAAATAAAAGGAGAAATAAATTGCATCAAACTGCAAAGCACATTTTACATTTACTCCAGTGCTTTGCAGTAATACCACGAGTCTCATAATGACATGAACATCTTGTTTTCTTACAGAGTTTGAGCCCAAATGATGCTCAGCTGACTGCTTACAGCAGACGACACGCAAACAGCAATGTTGTTCTGTTTAAACATTTCACTTTACAGACTAAAATATGGACAGAAAGGTTATTTAAATAAAAAAAAAAAAAACAAAACTGCAGCAAATGTAAGTTTGCAAATGAAAGGATTAGCTAAATAAAATAATGGTAATCGCTTCCAGTACAGTGGTAAAAAAAAAGAGGAATGTCAGAGAAGAAAACTGTCAGAAAGAACACACCTCATCACGTTCAAAGCCAGAAAGCAAAATGGAGCCGGAGACAGAAAAGGTTCCAGGTGGGAAACGCTCCACAACACATTACCAGAGCACAAAGACTCGCTGGTTGTGAAAACAGAAATGGAGAACAGGCAATCTGTCAAAGTAAGCAGAGGCACAGTGAGCCTGTAATACGAATGAAAGAAAAGATCCTATAGAAATCGGAGAAACTCACTCCTAAGTACGAGTGATTTCTGGGACTCCAGAGATGATTAGTTGGAGCACATGCACACCCAGAGCCGAGGTGCCAAAAACAGCAGAGATTGGAAAATAGTGAACGTTAAGCACTAACTCTTAATAAGCTCGTTTCCACGTCTTTGAAGAACTATTGCTGCAGATCCTCGGTGACTGTCAGAAAAAGAACCTAAAATATGCCTCCTTTTTTCAACATTTTAGTTAACTGGAACTGAACATTAGGTGAGTATTGTTCCACTTCTGGGCCTGGTTCTGTTCTGGTTCTGTTAGTCAAATTAAGTTTAAGAAGCGTTTGGTTTCTATGGAGGGAATTTTGCTCCATTATTGTTGCAAACAAATAACATGTTTTTCAAATGGAAAATTGAAACAGACAAAAGGAAAAGCAACCCAGAAATGAAACTTTTAAAAACTTTATCAATGGAAGATTTTATAGAGGTTCCCTGATACAATTTTATATTTCCCATACCGGTATTGACCCAGTATGATATCTGCTCACTTTTATTGCTCATTATGTTGTGTAATATGTTCACAAAAGTTTTGATCAAGCGATATCACTCAAACAGAGAATAATTGCTAAAAAAAAAAAAAAAAAAAAAAAAAAAAACAGTTCAGACAACAACTCATTCATGTATTCTAGACCAGTGGGTTAGCTAAAGAGAAGTGGAGTTTTTCTGGTAGAACATTGGAAATAATGTGCGACATATTCCATTATCCAACAGCAATATCAGATCAGGACATCCTGGTTTTGGAGCAATTTTGCTGTTTGCTCAGCCTTTATTTTTTAATTTCATTTTTATCTTATTTTTTCAACTTTCAGACAGTTTTACAGTCCAAACTTGTATTTTGTTTTTCATTTTCTTTATGTTCATCCTGACTTGGACAGTGGCATATTTGGCAGCAATGATGCTTTGAAAAGGTCTTGGGTTTTAATACCGGCCTGCGATCCAATGTTGAGCTTTATGTGTAATTCATGGAAATGCTGATTATTGTGACAAATAGTTGTGTTTAGAATAAAACGCACTGAATGAGCTGTTTTGAAAAACAGATCTAATGTAAAAAATAAGTGTGGATCATAAAAAAGTGTGATACATGAGAAGCTTTATACACAGGGGCCTTCGACTCTGCCTCTCCAGACCCTAAAGTCTACATCCAGTCTACCAACAGCTTGTTTCTTTATAGAGGAGATCAGATGAAGCAAACCAGCCAAACACATCTTTCAGGAGCAGCATGAAATCGTTCCAGTTGTATTAGCTGCTATAAACAGGAGTTCGATGCTGCAGATGTTACTCTTGACTTTTATTTCTGAAAGCAGCTGTTCAGGAGTGCTTGCCTCTGTCAAAGCAGTGAGAACAATCCACATCAATCCAACCCTGAGTCTTAAAGTTTCACTTACATTTATGAGGAAGCTCTTTTTGACTCCCTCTTGTTCATATTTATAGTTATTCTCTAATTGATCATAAATATCTTTAATCTTTTATAATTAAAGACTGTTGTGACAGGAACTCCCGGCAATGACACTGTGCAGCTGACCAGATGCACACAGCATGGTGAACCACAGTCTAAAAGCAAGAAAACCCTCGGTTTTCTGGTGACAGCAGTGAGGTGAGTTGATGTAAAGCCCGGTCCTGTGGCAGAGGCAGAGAACCAGAGAACGATGATGGATGTCTGGCCCACATGAATTCAGCCACCCGAGTGTGTATACGTCGTAGGTGTTTAATTAACTGCTTGCATTGTTTTCCAAAATGACCAAAATTGCAGCTTGAGGTGATTGACGACACCACAGCTATGAATAAAACGGCCTTATTGCATGTTTTTAGTCTCATCTCATATTTTTTGGTTTTTGTTCTTTTTAGTTCTTCCTCTCTCGCTGTTGAGAGCCACCGTCTCTCTCCTCCTACCCAGGACATCAGCTTCAATAAATAGTTTAATCTGTTCAGCTTTTGTTTGGTAGGAAGGAAAGTCTGTAGTAAATTAACTTCCAGTTAGTAGGAACAATGATTACAAAATGTCTTGGTCTACCACTATCAGTTTTACCTCTACAAGCAAAACTGGCCAAGGGGCTTTAATTACCTTCTATAATGAGAAACGTGAAAATGTAAAGACAATTATTCAGAGTCAACAATATATTTTTATTGTTTTTCTTGGAAATGCAGAGGAGAAAAATGTCTTTTTAAATTAGCTCATATTTAGAAAAATGATTTACAAACCGGCTTTTTGTAATTAACCTTGATGTATTTGGTGCTTAACACAAAAATGAACAAGAATCACCGTTACATTTCTATTTTTTAGCCAACTTTACATTTAGAGCTTTATTCTAACATTTAGAAGAAAAACTATGAAGCTTAAATCTATGTCAAAATATTTTTCTAATTCCATTTCTGAATCTTATATCTGTGCATAATTTAATATATAATTGTTAAATTTATACTTAAATCTGAACATCCATCCGTCTTGTCCCACTTCATCCGTCAGCGTCGCGTGTATAACTTTAAAGTAAATTTAAAAAGTAGATATGATTAAAGGATGTTGAAAAGATTTGTATACTGTATGTATATTAAGCATTTGCCACTAAATCTTAGAAAACTGCAAAAAAATATATCTATGCTATTTATTGCACTCATAACTGTTAAAATTGTTCTAATTTTTTTACATTCAGTACCATTAAGAGGTTAGGACAACAGGCTGCCTTTAAACTTTTACAGATGTTTATGATTTGTGACAGGATTTTATTTGCTGTTCTGGACATTTATTCGGGTATACGTTTCATGTCACAGGTATTACTAGATCATGTAGATCAATTTGACCACATAAAGGTTAATCAGGTAAATCTAACTTACATAAAAAGGTGCATGTTAGAGAGCAAGAGTACAGTTTATTCCTAAACTTTAGATTCGACAAGCAGTAAATTGACAAACATAAAGACCTAAGTGAATTTGATTAAGGCCATTTTATTGTAGCATGACTGAGCAATGAGCATTTAAAGCTGAAGCCTTTGTGGGATGCTCAAAGGCTGCTACTGAGGATAGATATTAAATACGGACCAGTGAAGCAACAGTAGTAAACCCGCTATCTCTATAGTTATGCTACTAGAGGGCTAAACTGCCGGAGGACATAGGGACTGCTTTTCATCATTCTGCTTCATTCTCCAGTATTTGTTAGTTCAACCTCTAACTTTATGCTCACTCTTTTTTTTTCTTATAGTAGCTTCATCTGGTCTGTTCCTGTTTGCTGTGGCTCCATCCCGGAGAGAAATATCAGCTGTGCTGCTACCATCAACACCTTGGTTTATAGTTGTTGGAGCTTGGCCTGTTTTTCCAGTGTAGTCCTGTTTCTCTTATTGTGACTTACTATATGTTCTTGCTTTCATCCTCTGACATGGGAGCTAGCTCTGAGCTCATCTGCCTAGCTGTGTCTATCCAGTACGGGACCTGTGGAGCTGACAGTTGTCTTTTGCATCTCTCCGTGTGTTTCTGTCTCCTTGAACCCCAGTCGGCCTCTGCAGATGGCCGCTCACACTAAGCCTGGTTCGGCTGGAGGTTTCCCTCCCCGCCGTCGCTACATGCTTGCTTGGTGTGAGGGATTGCTGTCAAGTCAATACAATCAGCTGGTTTTCCTTAGAAAACCAGCTGATTGTAGTTCAACTACCAGCTCCTAATTCTAAGTTCTGTTTACAAAGGTTAACACTGCGTTTATCAATATTCACAGGTAACTATTCTCAACTACACTTGAGGTTTCTAGTTTAGTCGTCCACTGATTTCTTAGAAGCTCGTAAAATTTTGACAATGTTGATGTATGATGACAGAATTGTGCGAGAAAACCTAATTCAAGAACGGAAAGAAGTTGGGTAGGAATAACTGTCTCTGGGGGTGCAGGTGGCGCAGGGGTTAGCGTGCACAACCCATGTACGGAGGCCTTAGTCCTCGACGCAGGCGACCCAGGTTCGAATCTGGCTTGTGGTCCTTTCCCGCA
>JAUZNJ010037530.1:0-11421 GCA_034780135.1 Jordanella pulchra | reverse complement strand
CATTTTGTTTTTCTAGAAACATTCTAGTTTGTGTTGAGTTTAACCCTTTAAAGCCAAATGTATCATATTTGATACATTAATTTTTCAGACCTCTGCATCATCAGTGGGATATTTTCACTCTTGAGAACCCGTCTTAATAAATCAGAAATATGTAGGGAACAGAAAATGTATAAAAGATTATACGGAAATACCTGATGTATCAAAATGTATGCAAATAATGATCATATTTAACTTTATACAAAAGGTATGTTTGTTTTTTTTTATAATTTTTCATACAATTCAATGAAAACTCTTCTATTAAAAAATCAGAATTTTCTGTCAATTATTTAATGGTTCGGGCTTTAAAGGGTTAAAAAATAATAATAATAATAAAATAAAACATGAAAAAATGGGAAACAGCAGAGTTATTCTTGAAACCTTTTTTTCAATAAAACATATTTTTCAAAGTTTCATTCACAAAATGTTTTGTTTGCAAAAATAATGGAACAAAATCCACTCCCTAAGGAGCCTGGTGGAGGAGGTTGAAGTTTCCAGCATGTTTAATGAGCATCTATAGCTGGAGAACTGTAGCAGAATCTATAGATCACGATTTTTATGTATGTTTAAAGGACCAGCTTTTCACGCTAGCAGACAGCTAACCTCCTGCTGGATCAGATGCTACAGAATATTTTACATAATCTAAAGCAACCAGAGCGCATCAAACTCATGGAAACTATTTTCATTCATCGGTTCCCATCTGTGTCCAGGTCCTCTGGTCAGGTCAACCTCGGGGACATCTGTGCCTCCAACACAAGCCGGACAGTCACCATCCCCTCAGGAGAAAACCAGATCAACCAAATAGCTCTCAATCCTAATGGGATGGTCCTGTACGCCGCAGCGGGAAACTCTGTGCGGGTTTGGGATCTGAGGAGGTAAGCTGATCAAACGGATTAACTACTTTTAATCCAGTTTATAAGTGTAACCTTTAACGTTCATTGCTCACCTCAGAGTTGGTGACAGTCTCACTTCACACAATAATAATTGTCTGTTAACTTATATGAAGGAAATCAAACACTGTCCATGTTTAGAACAGATGCAACAATACTAAATGATCGTGCTGCAACATTTTGAGATGTTCAGAGCTCTGAAAAAGTGTTGTCACCTTACCATCAACAACCTCAGGGACTTTTATTCATTAGACCAACACTAAATGGTGCATTACTATTATACCCAGGGATAAAGTCCACTGGAACAAGACGATGTGCATTTTACAAATCAAATAAGTATTTAGGCTCCACTGTAGTGCAAGTAAATTATTCTCAGTATCAAAGCTTTTGATTGCCTGTTCTAGATCGCTTTTCTGTATCTAATTGTTAAAAGAAAACCAGAAAGAAAAAAAGGGGGG
This sequence comes from Jordanella pulchra, assembly GCA_034780135.1. Lineage (NCBI taxonomy): Eukaryota > Metazoa > Chordata > Actinopteri > Cyprinodontiformes > Cyprinodontidae > Jordanella > Jordanella pulchra. Next base: position 10,037 of record JAUZNJ010037530.1, on the reverse strand, counting down.
GGGGTAAGATGCTCCATTTCCTTTCACTGCAGAAAAAAAGTGAAAAAAAAGTAAAATTTTCTTAAAATCAATGTCTTTCCCCTTAATTTTAGCAGGTAAACAAGTTGATCTGCTGATGGAAAGATTATTTTTCTATTAAAATAAGAGGATTAGACATGAAGCATGAGAATCAAGATCTAGTTATTTTTGTCTCTTATTTTACATGAAATCATTATTCAATTGGCCATTTATCCTTCCTGTTAAAATCAAGGGAAAAAAAAAAACACTTCATGAAAAAATACTTATGCTTTATAATTTTGCTGTGACATTGGCAGCATCATGCTGGGTGATGATTTTCTTCAACAGGAATGAGGAAGGTTTTTGGTGTTGATTGGAAGAAGGATGGAGTTAAACCCAGGAAGAAAACCTGCTAGAAACTCTAAATGGTTTTAAACTGGGTCAGAGCTTCACCTTCCACCTGGACAAAGACCCTAAACTAACAGCCAGAATGAACTCGGTTTAAACATATTCATGTGTTTGTGGCCTAGTCAAAGTCCAGACCTAATTCCAGTTGATAGTCTGGAAAGGATTCTATGGAGTGAGTTTTGTTTCAATATTACAATTAAAAATCCAGAAATTAAAATTTGAAAAATGTTTTATCTAAAAAAAAAAAAAAAAAAAAAAAGTCACTTTTTTAATCTTTTAAAGATTCAATGTTGTTTTTTTTTCCAAGTGTCTCTTTCTCAGATGAAGTTCTTCATATTGTATTCTTTATAAATAGCTTCCTCTGTAATGTTGAGCGAAGATGCATTTCTACTAGTGAGGTTCAAGGGAAGAGAATGGGACCTAAAAAATTTAATTCAAAAGAATGCAATTTATTAAACACAATCTAAAAAAAGAGAAACTGGGAAAAAATAAAATCTGAAGATAAGGTGAAGTAAAAAAAAAATATAAAGAAAAATACATTAAAAAAATATAATAAAAAAACAAAGTTAGACTCAAAAATCTTTTTTTTTCATGATGATGATGATGACATTTTTCTGGGTTTCATATCTGGATTATTATTCTTCAAGTTTCCATTTACAAAATGAGTTCTTTGCTTGCGACGATATTTGAGCAAGATTTTGCTCCAAAGATTTCCAAAACACTGAAATATGGTAAAGAATAATTTGAAAGCAGTTTCCTTCTAGGATTAACTAAAGATGTTTAGCTGAAACTATAGTGAGGAGTAGTTCAAAGGTTTCAGGAACACTGAATATAAATACATGTCACACTTTTTAGATCTTCAAATCTTCATCGGTCCGCTTCAACAAAGAACCTCAGTCCAGTTTTGGGCTTTTAAAGTGACAAAATGGGGGAACATTTAAGAGACGCAGCGCTTTATTAGAAAGCTCTGATTGTCTTGACTGCAGTTTAAATGAGTTGATTCAGGAGAAGTTGACAGAATTCAATCTGCAACTCGATCAGCTGCTGTCAGCCGGCTGCTGCTGCTTTGATGGATCACCTGCTTTATTTGCCGTAGAAAATCATTCTTTTTAGAACTGTCATTTTGTAACTTTGAATGGAAATATCCTGCTCTGAGCAGCGGCCATTCTTCATGAGAGTAAACAGCCAAACTTTTACTCTGAGCTTTAGTAACAAGCTGGTGTGGTACGGAGTGAACTTTGTTCCATTATTGGTGCAAGCAAAGAAGATATTTTGTTAATGAAAATTTGAGGAAAATTGTCATCCAGGAAAGAAACTTTAAAAAATGTCCTGTTTAGAAATGGAAAAAAAGTTTTGTGAGTTACTTTGTTGTTTTCTCAGATTTTATTTTTTTTCATATTGTTTTTCATATTCTATTTTTTTTCAGGTTTATTTATTCAGATCAGACGTCATAGTGTCACGTTTTATATCCAAATTTCTCTCTTTTACGTTGATATTTTTAAATTGTGTTTCATAGATCACAGTCTCTTCATTTAATTTAATAAACACACATTTACCAACAAAATGGTGTTTTTTCACATCCATGTCGCCCAACAGAAATTTCTCCATTCCTCAGTCCAGAGGAAAGCCTGAACCCGGGGGGTGAAGAGAGTGTGAACTGAATTTGAAAAACTCAAAAGAGAAATTTATGGAAATACAATTTTAAAAATAGATCCAAAAAAAAAAAAAAAAAAAAGTAAACAAATCTCTGAAAACAACAAAGTTACCATTAAAACCTTTTTGTGAAAAGTTTAACCCCAACATTTTATTCCCAAATTTCCATTTGCAATACTTTTTATTGCTTTCAACAATACTGGAACAGAATTTTCTCCGTAGCTTTTTCACGGTGTGATGTCCTCATGCAGCCATATCAGCATCATGTGTTCTGCGATGAGCAGGGATGTCCTTATATGGTTCTGCAAGGAACACTGAAGTTTCCATATGTTTAATTCCTGGTCAGATTCGCTTCCACTGGAAAACTGACGGGTCACCTGGGTCCTGTAATGTGTCTGACTGTGGATCAGTCTGGAAGCAACCAAGACTTGGTGATCACCGGGTCCAAGGACCATTACATTAAGGTGGGTCTTGTCTTTGCTGTTCTCATAAAGCTGTTTTTCTCTCTAACATTTGATGTCACAAACACTCTGTTGTTCAACACGCCCTGTGCTCTTGCAGCTGTTTGATGTGAGTGAAGGCTCTCTGGGGACCATCAGCCCTACGCACAACTTTGAGCCCCCCCACTACGATGGCATCGAGTCACTGGTGATCCAAGGGGACAACTTCTTCAGCGGTTCTCGGGACAATGGAATCAAAAAGTGGGATCTGGATCGCAAAGATTTGCTGCAGGTGCAGAAAATAGAATCATAGAAAAGAAATGTTTGGAGATACTTTCCTTAATCTAACTTTATTGGTTAAGGTTTTCGTCATTTTATTAAAATCTTTTATTTATGACTTTTTTCCATAAAGTTAATCCATCAAACCTCTTTTCAATGTCATAAGTTGCAGAAAAGGAAAATGTCCTGATTAATAAAATCGATGTCATTGTCATTCACAGCAAGTCCCCAATGCTCACCGTGACTGGGTTTGCGCCTTGGGCATCGTCCCCAGCTCCCCGGCGCTGCTGAGTGGCTGCAGAGGAGGGGTGCTGAAGCTCTGGCACACAGACACACTGGGCCCTCTGGGGGAGCTCAAGGGTCATGAGAGCCCCATTAACGGCATCGCCACCAACAGCAGCCACCTGTTCACAGCCTCCGAGTAAGTGCGGCACGCGCACCCATCTTCTGGCTGTAAATTTGTCATACGGCACCATGTAATATTTTGATTCAATGAAATGCTTCCATTTTTCAATCCAGAGGGTTTAAAAATAAAAATAAACAATTTTGCTTCAGACTTAAAGGAACATAGTCGATTTATATGATTAAAAAAGATCAAAAACTGTTTAAAATAGAAATATTTCACAAAATTCACAACCATTAGGAATAGATTCCCTGACAGACGTTTACTGCATATCATAGCTCTGTTGTTTTAGCCATGTGAGATGTTTTATTTCATATATTTACGTCCTATTCAGTTGACTCGTATGTAACGTCTCTGAATGTTAACGTTTTGTTTATATGATCAAAGACAAGATGAGCAACTAAAATATATAAAGTTCTGCTAACGTCTATGAGAAAGCTAGCATTAGCCGCTAACTCCCCCCGGACTACGTTTCCAACGTCTCTGGACGAAAAGTCGCTATAAGCCGTCACAAAAGACGCTAGATGACATCATCATCTAATTTGCAGGATGTGATCCAGCCTCTAGAAGCAGATCCCCTCTGATTGCTTGTTATTTTTTTGGCTTTCTGTCAAAAGCTATACAGAGACATGGGGGTAGCTGAAGGGAAAACTGGCGAGGATTTTAAGAATACAAGCTTTATTGAAACAACTAAACAATATGCACAGAATTAGCCATTTAGTTCCACAATTCCTACTAGTTAGAGGTGGTTTTGCACCGTTAGTTGTTTGCCGTGAAAAAAGAAAACGTCAAATGAAAAAGCAATAAAGAGACAAGAGCAGGAAGGAAGAGAAGCAACAAAAAAAAAACACCAGTCAAGAGTTTAACAGGTTAACCCTCAGGAGCTTTTCTGTGAACCAAAGTTATGTTTTTGTTTCTTCATTGCATGTTTTTGCTTTACATTTGCTGCTAACCTGGCTGCTCTGGTTTTCCAGCGACCGCACAGTGAAGATCTGGCGAGCCCGCGGCGGCCTGGACAGCACCTTGGAGGGCGTGGACAATGCCGATGAGGTGGCCAGTAACTAAGAGCTCCAAGGATGGGACGCTGCTGCTCTGCACTTTGACCTCAGACTTTACCTGACGCTCACCATCTATGCCGCATAACCTTTGACTGAACCCAAACATGCTGAGTAATCCCCTCTCACCAGAACCTATAGGAGCACCTTTATTTTTTTTGTCTTCTTCTGGTATTTTTTTTTTTATTTCATGGTTCGGTGCATCTCGGTTTAGGTTTCCAGCTGTATGAACTGAAACTCTACGGATGCGTCCTGATCCAGCTGGCACGCAGTCAGTCGAAATGCTGAGCTCATTCCGTACCACGAGGAGCAGCCGATCCCACCGGCGTCAAGAGGATTCTGTATCGCAGAGAAAAATGAAGCGTGAAGAGCCATGTTGAACTGTGCCATACCATGGAATAGAAAAGTGCCATAAGCTGAATCGTCTCTCCGTCTGCAGTACGAGATGCATTTTTCCTGCCTGTGCATTAGATTAATCACAAGAACCGCTGGTATTTATAAAACACACATCAATAGGCTGCACAGCTCCGTCTGTTCAGTTTGTAAGGAAAGAAAAACGGATGAATCTTGTTGTGTTTCCACATTTGGGAAGCGTTATAGGAGGAAACGGTGACAGAGGTAGATGTGAGTATTGGGCTTTATTCATTCCTGACAGGAAGAAGTATGGAGTGAATTTAGTTCCATTTTTGTTGCAAGGAAAGAACATGTTTCTTAGATGGAAGTTTGGGGGAAAAAATCCTTTTAAAAATTAGACTTGGAAGAATTTCTTTATCCAAAAAAAGATTTTGAGAGTAACTTTGCTGCCTTCTCAGATTTCTGTTTTACATAAAACTGTTTTAATTTAATTCACTCTTGAGGCGCACATTAACCAATAGAAATGCTTCTTCACTCCTCCTGCCAGAGGAAAGCCCGCCCCCGGAATGGGAATAGTTCGTAAAATTCAATCTAAAAGACAAATTTGAGGGAAAAAATATATAAAATTTGTAATGAAAAAAGTTAAAGACAAGATATATGTATAATAATACATAGATAGTAATACATGTATATTAATATATTTACAAAAATGTAAATAAAATAACATTTGAGAAAAAAAAGCAAAGTTACTCAAAACATTTTTTTCTAGTTAGAGGTTTTTCTTAGTTTCATTTTTAGATTGCATTTATTTTTTTTATTTTTTATTTCAAACTTCCATTTAGTAAAATATGTTTTTTTTGCTTGAAAAAATAATGGAACCCAATTGAGTCCATAAAGCAGAGGGAGCTGGAAAGATGTTGCACCTTCCAGCTTAGTTCTGCTGTTAGTCCAGGAAATTTTGCCACTTTTATTCTTTCCGGTATTTATGAAGACGTTACTCCATCAAACCACATCAACGTTCAAAGGGCTTGAGTTGAGTAATTCATAATGTCTCTTTTATAATTTGGGGATTTTCTGGTTTTTATAATTTTTTTATCAGGAGTTCCCAACTTTTTACTCAAATAGGATCAGAGTTGCACTGATCAGAGGTTTAATCTACGACCATGTTTTAACTAATTCAAGTTTGTCTCCCAAATAAGAAGGTAGAAAACATCATTTAAGATTGTTTCTTTGTTATTTTTAGCCTTCCTGCTGTTATCATTCTCTTTAGGACACTAAATTCTGTAAGTTTTCATTGAAAACTGGCTTTAGCATCTGTTTTGTTTAGCAATAGCACAGTTAGAGTGGCTAGCATTCCTGAAACCAGTCTCCACGAATATGTCTATGATGTTCTACAACAGACAAGTTAAAAGATAAAAAAAAAGAAAGAAAAATCCAACGGAGCAGTTTGGCTGCGAAACATTCAGCCTTTCTGTTTCTGACCTGCTGAAACTTTCCCACAGACTGAACAAACAGTGGTTTAATAGCTTATTCAGTTTCACTTATTTTAAACTAAAAGAAGAAATAAAAAAATAGTTTATTCAGTTTCACTTCTAAGAGTAAAAGCTCGTTATTTTGTGGTGTTGCTGGGTTCCGTTGGTGGAGAACCTTTTAGTTCCCGCTCAGTCATTGCTGAAGGAGCCTCCACACACCACCTCTTTTCTCTAAACAAGCTGGTCCCATTTTGACTCTTCGATGTCCTCCAACACAAGCAACTATTCCTTTAGCACTTGAACACTTGTAAAATAAATAAGTTCAGCTTTGAAACTAACGTGGTCTTTAAATGTGAGCAGCACCTCTCGTGTGACAATCTTTCTCCACTATGACCCCACAGCACTAAATTTCTGCCCCTTTCTGCTGCTAACATCTATGCTAACTTTCTTCTCGAGGTTTTGTTGTTGTGGACTCCAGGCGAGCTCTACCTAGTATCATAGCTCCACTTCCTGTGTCGATGTATTTTGCCTTTTGTTGTTTTTCGTCCAGTTCACTGAATCAACAATCGTTCGACTCCCATTTCTGATCCTTGTGGTTTCTCTGTAATTGATCTTGCTTATGAATGTTTGGTGAAAGTAGCTGTACGCACCGTGGCATTTCATATCCGTTTATGATGCTGCATAAATAGAAATGTGACTGAATGTTAGCTTCATGGGACCATCGATGTGGATCCGGTCTCACAGTAGAACCACCAGGACTGATTGGCAGCATTAAGGCTTGGAGGGGTTTGTTTCTTTTTTCTTTTTTTATTACGCTTTTTGTTTAGTAGCCGTTAGGAAAATGGCGAACTGTAGCGATTCTAATGTCAGATGCCTGATGAGAATAAATGCCATCTGTCAAAAACACCCATGGATGAGTCGCTGTCCTTCATTTACACACAAAAATAAAGATAAATGTTTGTGTTAATTAGTTAGCAATGACACTGATCCTTGTGGATGGTGTTAGAAGTGGAGAGGGTAAAATATGCTGGTATTGGCAGAGTCGTAGCACAGCAGCCAGGATGTCCATGCTGTCGTCTTTCCACCTTGAAAACCACTAATAAGCAGCAGATGAACAAGCTGACCTGGTTTGATGAATCACGTTTTCTGTCTCAGAATCAGAACATCTTCTGGTGAATTGTTCAGTTTTCTTGTGCTCAAGTTTCCCCAGGATGAACCATGAGATGGATGCCCTCTGCTGGATCATCCATCTGCTCTCTGTTCTGCACCGGTACTGTGCTCAGCAGAGGGACACGCCTGGATCCAGCCCTGCAGGGTCAGAGTCCCTCTGGTTATAGTGGGTTATTGACGGCAGCTTTTGTTACTTTGGTTCCAAGTCCCTGCAGCTGATCAGGTTCCTCCATGAAACTCTGGGGTTTCTGCTCAATGTTCTTATGATCATTTTGACCCCACAGGATAAGGATGAGGCTCCAGATGGAAGGAGATCAATAGTCTTGCACGTAGCTGATTTCTTCACTCTGACCTGCTTCCTGTTGTAGATTCTCTCTTCCCAGCCTGCTGCAAATCTACAGTTTGCTTCCAGGTGTCCGTCTACAGCCCTTTGGTCTTGGCCACGGTTGCTTTTGGAGTCTGACTGAGGCTGTGGACAGGTGTCTGTTATGCAGATAACTAGTTCAATGCACAGACCAGTACGTAGATTGGAGAGACCAAGCAACCTCTGCACAGGCGCATGGCTCAACACAGGAGGGCTAACACCACAGGACAGAACTCAGCTGTTTACCTACACCTGCAGGCTAAAGGACACTCGTTTGAAGAAAGCAACATCCATACTCTAGCCAAGGAAGACAGATTTGAGAGGGGGGGGTTAAGAAACCATCTTTGTTAACCTGGAAAAAACCATCCCATAACAGAGGAGGTGGCCTCAGACATAACTTGTCACCCAGAAACAAAGCACTGTTAGGACCTATACCATGTGACTGAAACCACCCTGACGAGGGAGTTAACGACCCATGAGAAACTCCCTAATGACCATCAACACCCCCCAGGTGACCTCTGTTAGCCATCATGTTGGAGGGATCAGAGATGCAGTTTGTTTCTTCCCTTCTCTTAATTCTTTGTCACACCTGCAGTATGTTTATCTCGGAGTTCTCCAGCTTCAGTTAGAACAGAGGATGGATAAACTGAACTTTCCAAGCTTCAAACCGAACTCATTAATACTGGTACCAGTGGCGGACAGAAGGGCTGAGAGGCGTTCAAGGTTTGGAAAACACAACAATGTCAAATTAATCTTTAAATCTTTTCACATGACGCTTATTTAGATCTTCAGAGGTTAAAATTAAAACAATACATTTTTAAGGACATTTGCCTTTTTTTTTTTTTTGTATCCTTATAGCAATTGTTCTGTGAATAACATTGGAGTTTTTTTTCACCTGTGATGAAACGATGTTAACAACTAACACTGCATTATTTTCTGTCTGGATGTAAATATTGTAAAATCAGGCTTTTGAAAAATATGTTTTACTCTGCAGAAGTTGTTTTTTTCAGGTCTATGCGAGTCTGATCTCGGTCCACGTTTTTAAAAGTCTACTTCTACTACAGGCGCCTTGGCGGCTTTTCGAAGATTTTTCCAACTTGTTCTAAAGTTTGCCACCATGTTTTAACCCCTTCAGAAATCGCCTTTATTATCAGACCGCTGTTTCCCACAAGTCCAAAAAATTGAAAATTATTTGCTCTTCTCTTCTTGGTTACAAAAAAAAAGTAAATAAGTGGACACAAGGTGGCAGTAGCATCACCTTCATAACGAGCTGGAGGAGAAGGACTATAAAAAAGCCAAACAATTGAAGCAGCTTCATTCCAACAAACTCTGATATTTTTATACTTATACTCATCAGAAAGTAGAAAATCAGCATCATTATCACCTCTTCTATCCCACTGAGTAGCCTGGAGAAAAAGGAGATAAGTTGTTTACAAGTGAAGCAGAAAACAGAAAAAAACCCTCCTCTTCTTCTTTCTCCTTTACGACAAGATAAAGGAATGAGAGTAGTCTTTGCATTTTCTCCCAATTGTTTCCCTAAAATCTTATTTACGAGCCTGAAGTTTTTCTGTAAATTCTAGAAGACTTCATGTCCAGTTGCCTAAACTGAAATTTCCAAGCTTGACTATGACCTGGATGACTGAGAACCTTCACAGATATACAGTTGCTATGCACTTGCTGCTAACCACTGCTAGCCTTGGTCATTTGGTGCAGCTTTCTGCTTTCCTTCTCTCTCTTCCCAGCTATTTTCTCATCTCTCCTGTTTTTTGTGTTAACATAATGTGTAAATAAGCGATCATTTTAATCATAACTTTATGCTCTCTGTTTTTTTCCTCATAGTAGCTTTGTCTGTTCCTGTTTGCTGTGACTCCACCTGATCTGCAATCATCAACACCTTTGTTTCTAAATGTTGGAGCTTGGCCTGTTTTGCAGTGTTGTCCTTTTTCTCTAACTGTGACTAACTGGATCTGCTCTCTGTCGTCTTCTGACATGGGAGCTAGCTTGGAGCTCGTCTGCCTGGTTGTGTCTTTCCTGGACGGGACCTCCTGTGGTGCAGACAGTTGCCTTTATATCGCTGCTTCTTTCTGTATGTCTACTTCTGTCTCCTTGAACCCCAGTCTTCTTCAGCAGAGGGCTGCTTTCACTGAGCCTGGTTCTGCTGGAGGTTTCTTCCTGTTAAACGGGAGTTTTTCTTCTCCATTGCCACTACATGTAGGAGGAGCATGTCTAGCAGGTCAATAACTGGACGTAATCAGCTGATTTTCCTTGATAGAAACCTTTAACCAATCTGACTGCATGATCTGGTCGAATTATCTCTGTAAGGTGTCATGAGATGACGTGTTAGAATTGGCGCTACAATAAAATGAATTTCAATTCAATTCAGTTTATTTATATAGCGCCAAATCACAACATATGTCATCTCAAGGCACTTCACAAAGACAG
>JAUZNJ010037529.1:0-11421 GCA_034780135.1 Jordanella pulchra | reverse complement strand
CCTCTCTCATCTTTTTAAGTGGGAGAACTTGCACAATTGGTGACTGACTAAATACTTATTTTCCCCACTGTAAATGATGTTTTTTGAAGAAGTCGTGAGCTCCAATACAAGCTCATAAAATCTCCCAGATGTCCTTTTTAGTATGTTACAATCATCTGGATCAGAGGCACAGGTTAAGTCCTCCTGCCAGTTTTTCCTGCTGTTCATTTCTCTGTCTTTCATTTACTCTGTCCCTCTCTGCGTCTTTCATTTGATCTGCATCAATCTGACAGTGTATGACCACATGTCAGCCAGTCCGCTAGCATGTCAGTGGGCATAAATAGACAGGCGGCCTGGCAACCTGCCCTCCTCACGGGGCCTTTGCACTGACAGCTCCGGTCCTTCAGGACCACATCTTGAAATCACATAGTCTTGACACTTTTCTTCACACTCTCTCCCATCCTGTTCTTTTTTTTTTTCTTATGTGAACAGTTCGTATCTTGAAAGCAGTGGGGATGTATGTAAGTGTAAGTGATGCGGGCTCTGAGGTGTTCTCTTCATCATGGGAACATGCCGCCTGTTCTCTATAGATTCATACCTCTCTCTGGACATGTGTAAATGTCAAAACACAGTCACATAAATTGCGCATCTGCTTCTGTGAAGCCCTTTACCAGAAAAAAAAACAAGCGGCTGCTGATGGATAACAGTGTCTTCCTATAATATGCTCCGATATTAGAGCATGCAGGCAAAAAATTTAAACACCATCATTATCAGCTATTAACATTACTAATAAAGATGTGCAAAGAGCCTTAAGTAAGATCCTTCTTTTATTGTATCATAATGATACCACATAGAAAACATTTACGAAGATCCATTCTTTAATTTGCTGAAATGTATGACTTAGAGACAATAATTCACCATGAGAAGAAGAAATAGCAAATTCAAAATTTGTTGTTTTACAAAATCTGCTACCACAATTAAATAAACAATGTAAATGAATCATTGTAGTAATTCAAAACACTTCTAACTTCACCTTTAATTAGTAATTAATGTTTCTTTTCCATTTCCTTGGAGTAAATTTAGGCATAATGTAATGGTCTATACGCTTTAGCCCCTGAGAAAGATAAGGAAACATGCAATTTAAAGAAGGCAGATCTGTGTTAATCTGGATGAAACGGGAAGATGATTCCCTAAATCTGCAAATGTCTACAGGCAGAACAATTATAGTCATTAGAGACAAACTGCATTGCAATAAATTATTTTTTCAAAAAGAATACTTGCTTCATAACAGATTGGTTGGTATTTTAAGTTTTTTACAAGGGGCAAAATTAAAATGGTGCTCATCAATACTCAAAGGAAAGTCTGTCTTGCGAAGAAGCTCAGATTTTAATCCCTGTTTTGGTGTTCACATTCTAGTCCAATATATTTATATATATTTATGACTGTTTTCAGATACAAAGTATTTGAATTCAACCGAACCTGTGTATCGTTTGTTAAAAAATATAGACAAAGATTTATTTAGATTAAATTATCTTCATGTGGGAATGCAGGGGAGTTTAAAGGTAAGCTAAATTAGCGTTAGGTTTTCAGACCTTTACAGAGGTAGATCAGATTGGTGGAAAAGATCGGTTTCACATATAAGTGTCAGCGGTTCACCAATCTCCCAAAATTAAGAAAATCGAGGCCAATCGAATGGCCGGCTGATAAACTGATGCCAGAATGAATGAGGAGTGCGGACAAAATACATAAATATAACAAAATGAAGAACATAGAAATGCACATTTGATGGAGCAGCATGCTGGATCCAAGACATCATTGAAATTGAACCTGATAGTTGAAGGCACTTCATAACACACAGTGGAAATGATTAAGTCTACCAAGAAAGCAAATTATCCCCACAGCTAGCATGCACCTTTGGTTAAACTCTGAACTGTAACTCATCAGTTGCTTGCTATGCCACAGCTTCAATTCACCCCATGTATGTTTAGAGGTTGGTGCGCTTGAATGCCCCTGAATGGATCATGTGGCTCATCTAGTGCTCATGTAAAGAGGAGAGATAAAAGCTTACTGAATAATATCACATCCCAAAGGTGTTTGTTGTTTGATTACAGTAGAACTTGTAACCTAATGAAGAGGACAGTTTCTACGTGAACATAAGTTTTTCTGTACGGCAGCGAGTCTTTCATTCTTTAAAACATTGTTTTCAAAGTTTTTTGTAACATCTACTAAGTAACTACAAATCTGTCACAATCTTTACAGACTTTTCAAAACAGTTGTAAAATACTAGAAAATGAGAAACAGCTTTATTATCCGTTAGTGTTGTATGACTGGTTGAAGGTTGCAGCATATTTGGTGATAATGTTTCAGCCTTTAGCCTAAATTTCCAAGCCTCAAGTTAGAAAATTTTACAAAAAGTCAAAGGCCTCTCACCAAACCAAACCTCAAGCTTTCAATATGTCTTCCTTACATAAGAATGTATTTGTGATGTTTTATTACACATCTGATAAATGGTTTCGGATTCAATCTTTAACAGTTAGTGAATAGGTTGCCAACATGTTTAAAAATACTAAATGAAGAAAAATGTCTTACAAGCTTGCCTTGCTAACAGTAGCTAGTTTGCTACTTTCCCTCTGCATTTGTTCCTGGATTAATGTCATCTGTTTGATCTTTGCTGATGTTTGGATCTACCATACAAACAATAAGGAATGTATGCATCTCTTCTACAGGTTACATCAGATCAGAGAAATTTTGCAAATGCAAATGTAGCTATCGTTGAAAAGAATCAGGGGACACAGGAAAGAAGAGGAGGAAAGCAGTGGTGAGATGGTAGTTTAACATTTTATGCAGGGATACTGCTCTGAGTTGATGGGAAGATAAGTAGAGCAACATTTAGATTAATGGTGTTAAAAATTCAGCTACAAAAGAGGCAAAGGATCATCTTACAGGAGGACAACTACCCTTAAAATGAAACCAGAGCTGCAATGAATTCTTTTAGGTTCAAACATATGCATTTGAATTGCCCAGTCACTGATCCTCCATAACCAATATGCCTGACCTTTTTAGTAAAGAAAAGAGCAGATCTTCATTGTGTAGACGAGTCATATACGATTACAGACATACATTGAATAACCTGCAGCTGTAATAGCCAGCAGTGTTACAAGGCATCGCCTATGGGGAACTGAATACAAATGCAATTGAGTAATTGAAAACCATTTATCACAACATTTGTGGTGGTCTATCACGTAACACCCCATTAGAATATGATTACATTTGTAGCTCTACAGGAGTAAAATATGGAAATGTTTGAGGGGTATTTGCCCTCTTTACCTGGCACTGTACCTAACCTTCAGCAATCAACTTGGCCTGCTAAAATATGTCTTAAGTTTCGACATATTTCATTTACCATGATTTATACACTTTTTTTTCATTTGGTGTTGTTCAAATCCAGGCCTGCTTTGACTAACATGTTTTGGCGCATTCTGTGCCTTATCCATCACGCATAAAAACGAGAAGTTGACATTTCGCCTAGAATTTGTCATCACATCCCATTTGATTTATGCCAGGATAATTCAGTCTCGACAAAAAAAAAAACAAAAAAACACAAGGCTTGTGTATGCAGCCACTCCACAGTTCCACTTAGCAATCAGTCAGGCATTACACAAACAACACGATTATCTCTTTGGCCACATAAATCAAGAGGAAAGTCATTATGGGATTTAAATAACCAATATTGTGATGGCTCAAACTTTACAAAATGCAATTCTTATTTGGGGCAAAAATCTACAAATTTGGTTCCCAGGATTAACATGAAAACATCCAACTTCACACACTACAGCATAAACACACAACACACTCGGCTGCATTAATCCATTATTTTTCTCTGGTGCTCTAACGCGCTCCCATTTAGAGTAAATCATCCACAGATGTCAAATAAGGGCACCGAGGTAAAAAGCTTGAGTTACGGAAAACCATTCCCCTGAAACTGCTGAGGACAGGCATTGGTTTAATTATCACTGTAAATCAACGAGCCAAACACCAACAAATTATCAGGCTCTGGTGTGCCGAGTACTTACACAGCCCACTGTGTCCCAGCGAGGGGAGCAGACTGAAATAAAAAAATGTTCTTTTGGTAAGAATGACAGCAACACCACCAACACTGAAAGGCTTTTCTTCCCACAGGGAGCTGGCCTTCCTGAAAGACTCTGTCCACCTACAAGAGCTGCAAGTTGTGTTACATTTGGCAGCCTGACAGGTGCGCCTGACAGATTGCGTGTGCATGTTGAGTGCTTAATGCGCCTCAACTCACAAGTCACTTAAGTTGACCTTCAAAGGTTAGAGTGACATCCAGTGGTGATGTGGGAGGAGACGATGACAAAGAGGCTCCCAACTTGTCATTATAAAAGGTCGCTTTGTTTCTTTTATTTTTCATATGGGAGAAAAAAATCCCAACATCCATATTTAAAATTTGCATTAACTTATATTTTCAGCTTTCCTTTGGAATCAGCTTTGGAATAAACCATTGTGACTTAACAAGTGGGTCTTGTCTTAAAAATGGGTAATGGTTCACTCCACTTGTCTGTAAGATTTTGAACACAAAGCAAGCGAACATTAAAGATCAAGACTTTCTTTCCTACCTGTGGGGAACTCTGCAGGCACTACATCAGTGTCTCCAGCTACCAGCGAGGGGACAATCCAAGTGTAGCCATAACCAGTGATCCCAACAGAGTGGGCCACCTCAAAGATGGTGTTGGCCTCCTCTTTTGTGCAATAGAGAAGAATCACGGGGCTCTGGAGTTTCTTCAGCTGGTTCTGGATCTTTGAATCTCCATCATCCACTGACATGTCGAGCAGAAGAACTTCCTCCATCTCCCAGCCAACGAAGCTGTTCTCAATGGTGTTTCGTATCTGTGACGGACAGGGATATCAAAATCTGGTTATGGGAAAATACTTTAATGCAAACAAATAAAAAACTTGTATTTAAAAATCAGTAAAGGGAAAATATGGAAATATGTTAAAAAAAATACACTTCTATCAGCTCTAATTACTTGAAGCTTGAACACATTAACAAAAAACTTTGCCTGTTTTGATGGTGTAGTCCTCTAAAGTTAAAACTTCTGACCTGCAGGTAGGAAATTTCATCCGAAACTTGCCTGAAAGTCATAATTCTGAGTCTAAAGTCAAGGCGACGTAAGCAGACTTTTGCATAAATGATGGCTGCTACTTGCATCTATGACCAATCTTCCTGATTTACTGTAAAGTTTAGTCAAGTTTAGTCAGTTTAGTAACCCTTCAGTGTTTAGAAGATCTTTATAGGTGCTAAATATTGAGTACAGGTGTTTGAAACTGGAATCACCTTGATTTTCTGTTAGTGGCACCCGTTTGACTCTGAATTTAAACAGTGTCCTCTAACACCTGAATGCACATCAAAAATGATATATTGCTCTTTAATTCAGTTTAATAAAAATGTTTCTCTACTATTTATAGTACTAATCTGGTACAATCCTGTCCTTGGACAATTTGGGACTTACTGAAGAAGTGCTTTTCTTTATATTTCTTACGTGGGTGTTTTGAGATATAATTTTGGTACTGCCCTATTTTAAAGCAGGACGTTTTTTTGCGTGCTAACACTCTACAACCAGCAGTGTTCGACAGATTAAGAAAATGAGAAATTATGCTAATTAGACTTCAGTATAGCAAACATGGTGGTTGGGAAATCTTCCAGGTGATAATCCTCAGGAGACCAGCTGAGCTCGAGGTCAGTAGGCAGCAGGCTCCAGAGTAACATCTAGCTGCTTTGAAGATTTTCTTTTTAAAGGAAATACAGAAATACCTTCTGAAAATATTACCACACTTTGACCTTTATCACATTTTTGCACAATAAGAGAAAAAAAGAAAAAGACAAAATTATTTTGTACTTTATGTAGATGAGTAACACAAGGAATCAGGTGATTGTAAAGTGGATGGAAAATCATCGGTTTTGGATGTGGTTTTTTTCTAAATATGGTACCATCAATGCTTTCATTTTCTATGAAGAACTCTTAGTTGTAAAGAGATACGGTTATAAGACTCATCCAGTAATATGTTGCAGACCATTGAGCCTTAGGGTTACAATAATAACCCTATTATAATGTACCATTTTTCTTATGAGTCAACCAAAGAGAATAGAAATAGAGTGAACTACACAGGATTATCTATAAATATACATATGCAACTAAAACCAGACTATTTGTGAAATTTAAGCACTTTTATGATAGTTAATTTCATATTGATTGAAAATAGAACTGCTTTTTGCTTGTCTGCATGTAGCAGATGAATATAGGCACTAAACAGAGACTCAAATGGCAAAGGTGCAAAACCATAGCGGAAATTATAAGGCTGGTCCACCTATGTTCATACATTACCATTATCTATCAGTAGTGCTGGTAGTATCAGGCTGTAGAAATCCTCTTTTTTTAACTAAGGAATGGGAGGCTGGTCAGAGAGACGTGCAGGAAACTAAAGACTTTAGGCACGGTTTACCTTAGAAAGCCAGAAACGTAAGGTGGCCAACTAATCTGCAAAAGGGCTTAACAATAACTTTAGCAGATGTATGACATCTAATTTAAAGGGGGGATAATTTACTATCAAGGTGTGAGAAGAAAATGGTGGATAAATACCCTA
The DNA here is from genome assembly GCA_034780135.1 of Jordanella pulchra. Classification (NCBI taxonomy): domain Eukaryota; kingdom Metazoa; phylum Chordata; class Actinopteri; order Cyprinodontiformes; family Cyprinodontidae; genus Jordanella; species Jordanella pulchra. The sequence goes on along the minus strand of JAUZNJ010037529.1, from coordinate 4,782 downwards.
AAAACTGTGGTCGGTCTACAATTAATTAACTAAAGATTAAAGGTTGTTTTTTTTCTGTAAAAACACAATTATATATTACTTTGCGTTGGTCTAAAGAATAGGAAAATAAACTACTTCAAAGATTGTGGTAATGTAAGAAAATGTGAAAAACGTATTTTGTAGTACAGCATAGTTGAATGCTCCTTCTGTTGCAGGGTCTTACCTTGGTGACAAAGTCCTGATATCCGGGGTAGTACGTTGTGACGATGGAGAAGATGTACCAGTCATACTCCTCCATGATGTTCAGTATGACAGAAGCCTGCTGCTCGATGGAGGGGCCAAACTGAAAGAACATGGAGTTGTCGTCCTAGTAATAACAGAAACACACACAGAGGAACAAAGACAGAGTATAAACGGTTATGCAACAGTATTGGACTGGACTTTAATTTAGCTGGCATTACACACAGAGGAGAATGGCCACAACTTAAAGGACAGTGGCGGGTTTTGTTACATTATTGGAGCGAACATTAATTTAGCTGCCTTTATTCTTTGGCTCACAGAGGAGAAAGACAAGAGGACTCCTGTGGACTTGTAATGATACCGGTCATGGTTTTCATTAGTTCCCTTTATGACGCCTTTAATGAGTTTGAGGCTGGAACAAATTCTGAGGACTCAGAGCTGCTGCCTTTAATCTTATCAGCTATTTTCCTCAGCCTGTTTTGTTATAAATCAACTTTCCAACTTATGTGTAGCCTATTGAATATTAGATTCATAAAAATAGGTAATATGCTAGATATTGCTGTCATTTATCCTGCAGAAAGAGTAAAAAAAAAATTCAAACACTCACAGATTTGAGCCCTTTGCCCAAGAACAGTTAAATCTGAGCTTGACAGATAGAAAACATATAGCAGATTAAAACAAGTCGTATCATCTAATTGACTCTTTAACACAAAATTTCTTAAACACTTATTTTCGAGCCTGCGTTTTGCCACCGGTGTTGGCACCAGAATTTTCAGCCAGACAGAAGAAGAGGAGGAGGTGAGAACTACTAGTCTAGACACGGCCCTGCAGTTCTGCATCATTAGCTTGCTGTTGTGTATGTGATTCACCGTGTTAGTGTCAAACTCCTGTGTACACCATGTACAGCATCCTGTTTATTTCCCTTTAAAGTTCATGTTACAAACAGGCTAATTCATGTGAATGAGTTTCCCTTTTTGGTGCATTTATTGTTCAATTAAATGTTGGTTTACAACCAGACAAGGTCATACTGTAGGTGCCAAACTCTGCAACATGCTAAGCGTGAGATGAGGATCAGGTGACCATCCTGATGCAGTTGATTGATTGGACAGGTGCTGTAGTTTGCCTCGTTAACATTTAGCACTAATACAGAGAACGGATTCTGCTCGACGTCAGATTTAGCAGAACGAAGAGTCAGCAGGGGGGGAAATTTGGATGAACAAATGCTTTCTTTTCACTTGTCCTTTCAAAGGTAAAAACCTCCAACAGTGTAAAACATAAATTACAACCTGAATTTCCTTTTGTTTATAAGCAGCTTGGTATTTTCTAAACAAAATGTTTTTACGGTGCCTTCATGTCTCTTCAGGTCTCGTAATAATGATAAATACATCAAAAGCCAACGTGAAAATTGCATGAAAGTCCACTCATGTCTTCATTTCCACTGGAAAGCTGGGAAGATTCTATAATGCCTGGGTTGCCAAGACGAGGTGAACTTTGACCTTTCAATATGGTGGAGAGCACAAAAGCTACTCTCTAGTGAATACTCCATTGTCGAGTGTTCTCTCCTGTTGTGTTTGTACCCTACACACTGCTGTGATATATATATTTTCCAAAATAACCATTTAAACTAATTTAATCAGATGCTCTCTACCAGTCAGTCGATGCATTTAGTGCATCCTCTTCTTCCTGTAGAAGATGAATTAAGAAGTTTAACTATCTTGCCAAAGTAGCAGTTAAGGATAATCTGTGGATCCAACTTTTTTCTCTTTATTACAACAAAAAGACTTTAACACATAACACTAGTAATTTCCACTTTACAAGTGGAAAGGGTAATCTCTACCAGAACACACGAAGGCAGCATAAGACAAAAGAGTCTTGGAAACCACACCTCCATAAAACAGGCTGCTCAAACATTCATGACATATCTGATTCCATGAAGAAAGGAGGCCTACTGATTACACAAGAAAACTGATTTTAGTGGCAAAAAAGTGTTAACACTTGAAATACAAAATCAAGCAGTGTGGACATTCTCACTCAAATATTGGCAGTTCATTTTGAATCTCATTGGACGAAAACAGTGCTTTTAAATTTAAAGGTAGGGTTCTGATTTGCTAGGTCTCCTCTGGATGTCCTTTGCCTCTCTGCACAAATCACACTAGAAATGTCTGCTTTATAAACCCACATATCAATCTAGAGACCTTGTTTTGACCTTTTCATAAGTGACAATTGAATTAAAAAATGAATATTACTGCATTGAGCTTCAAGCCCAAACACAACTGAAAAAGAAAAGTTTTCAGAGTGATATTGCCTCCAAGCAAAATACAAACTTTATGTACAGTCATGGTAAATAGAACTACACCATCTGCTATCTGCTAATCCCTATTCCAAAATTATTTAAATCTAACCTCAAGTGTGCAAACCCACTCTCTGCAGATTTCCTTATGTCATTATTTATGAAACAAAGATGAAGCTAAAACCAAAAAAGTTGAGAAAAACTAAATGCAACCCATAAGAAATCTTAAACTAGAGCTGCATATTATACTGGATATACTGGTATATTTTTTAATTGTTTATTGTTTTAGTCATTTTTTTCATGTGAAGCATTGAAACAACTTTCTGAACTGGCACTGAACTAATGACTCTACGACGTCAGGGAAGCAGGAGAACAGCAAGCATCAAGGGGTTGCTTCAAGTTTTCAAAGTTGGCTTTCAATCACAAATGTTAAAGAGTTTCATGCTAATTGTACTTTGTAAACTTATTTTTGCATGAAATATTTTTACCCAGAAGGAGCCTAACTTAAACTTGCAGGGTAGTTCATATTTATCTTATTATTTAAAAGTTGCACAAACAAACGGTGTGTTGATCAGTAAAGTATAATAGTGTGTCCAGTACGTGCGATTATAATGGATTTTTTTCCCATCTTATGGTCACAGTATAACAGTGGCTGAGGATGCGTCAAATTTCCCATTTAAAAATTAGGTGTCTATTGTCCTATGGTCTTTTTTTTACAGACTTGTAAGCAATTTTTGGGGTTCTAGAATAGTTGCTGCTTTTGAGACTGGAGCTATTTCAACATCTGCTTTGCACTTACAGCTGCTCCAATTAACACTTATCTATAATAATATTCACTGTTTGGAAATAGTGGAGAGACTGTGAGGTTGGGTTGCATGGTGGTGCAGCTTGTAGCACTTCTGCCTCACAGCAAGAAGGGGGCTCTCTCCATGCATGTGTGTGTTCTCCCCGGGTACTCCGGCTTCCTCCTACAGTCAGGTGGGTTAATTTCTCTTAATTACCATTAGGTGCTTTTGGCAAACAAGGAGTATTCTGCCTGTCATCCATTAACTGCTGGAAATAGACCTCATCCCCCCTGTGACCCTGACGGATATGTGTCAGAAGATAGATAGATGGACTGTGAGGGTTATCTAAAGCTGGTGATTTACTGACTGGTCCTTACTTCAGAAGCCCAATAAATAAAACTCTCAACCTTCCTCTTTAAAGTGAGCCCTTCCTGGAGGGGAAGATTTGCATCAATCTGTGGTCTCTTTTGGCCAAGGTTTTGGAAATTAAACAACATATTTTATTTAATTTAGTTTTAAACAGATAATTTGATGAGTGGAATAAGAACATATGCTTTAAGATAGCCATTAATGAGCTCTATCTGTTCATTTTTTTTGTTTACTTCCGACTGCATTAAGATGAAGATATACTGAGACACCAGCACTGACCTTGCATCATCTACCCATTTCACTTCAGTGCATTCCTCCATTTCCGTCTGTTCATCCTCTTTTTTACTCATTCTTCATCCATCTCTATCTCTTTTCCTGCTCTGGCGTACCCATTAATACCACTGGAATTACGGCCAGGGCACACTTATAATTGAATTTCCAGACTTGCACTCTCCCGCTTCCCCCTTTCATCCTCAGCAGAGCACCCTTGTCACTATGAACCCCCACCTCACTGTCTCCCCTGGGTTCCTTTCTCCATATCTCTCTTTATAAAGGCAGTATTAAAGCACTGCCTAACATAGCGAGTCCAAAGGTTAAAGGAGTTCTTATTAGCCTTTAGAAAAGCACATGCTAACAGAAGGGCTGTAAAATCAGAAAACTTGAATGAAGCATGAGGAGGTAAGGCAGGAAGGATGCAAAGACGAACAAAGAAAGAAGGAATAAAAAAATAACTGTACAGGAGGGAAATATCGAAGGACGGACATGATGAAGGAAGGAAATTGGAAAAAAAGGAAACCCACACATATGGAAAGAAAACTAAATACTTAAAATGGAAATTCATACAAACAATAAAAAATAAGTAAATAAGTGAGGAGTGACCTAGTATACACAGAACAGAAGTAAGTAAAGAAGGAAGGAAGGAAGAGAGGACATAAATAAGAAGAAAGGAAAGAACGAAGGGAGGTAAGACAGAATAATGGAGAGTCAGAAGGAAGGATAGTCAAAATGGGAGAGAGGCAAGTGGGGAAAGAAAGAAAGAAAGAAAGGAAAGAAAGAAAGAAAGAAAGAAAGAAAGAAAGAAAGAAAGAAAGAAAGAAAGAAAGAAAGAAAGAAAGAAAG
>JAUZNJ010037528.1:0-11422 GCA_034780135.1 Jordanella pulchra | reverse complement strand
ACATATTATAGCAAAGATTATAACAATTCAATTCCATTCAATGTAATTCAATTCATTTTTGTTTATATAGCACCAATTCACAACACATGGCATCTCAAGGTCCTTTACAGGGACAATTCAATCAAAATCATACAGTCACATTGGTTAAAAGTTTTCTACCTAAGGAAAACCAGCTGATTGCATTGACTCATTGACTTGACAACAATCTCTCACACCAAGCATGGATGTAGTGACAGTGGAGAGGAAAAGCTCCCTTTTAAGAGGAAGAAACCTCCAGCAGAACCAGGCTCAGTGTGAGCGGCCATCTGCCGAGGTCAACTGGGGTTTGACGAGACAGAAGCAGATACACAGAAAGAAGCAGAGATATAAAAGGCAGCTGTCAGCTCCACAGACGGCCCTGTCCAGGAAAGACACAGCCAGGCAGATGAGCTCCAAGCCAGGTCTCATGTCAGAGAATGAAAGAGACCACATTCAGTTTGTCACAGTAAGAGAAACAGGACAACACTGAAACACAGGTCAGGATCCAACATATATAAACCAAGGTTTTGATGATAGCAGCATTTCTATCCAGAATGTAGTCACAGCTGAACAGGAACAGACCAGATTAAGCCACTATGATGAGAAAAAGCAGACAAAGCACAAAGTTATAAGTAGAACTTGACAAATAATGCAGAATGGGAGAATAGAGATAGAATGAAGCAGAATGAGGAGAAGTGGTCCCTATGTGATCTAGCAGCCCAAACATATAGCATTAGCAATACAGAAAATAGCTCAGGATAACCTAACAATTCTGGATGAGGTCTGAGAAAGGGTAGAACCACAATAGGACCAAGGTAGAGCTAACTTTAACATAATTTATATTTACAGATACATCAACAAGCTTTCCCACTCTTTTGATGCTAGTTGATTGAGTTTTGTAAAAAAAAAAAAAAAAAGAGCCAATTCTTATACCACTGGAAAGAGCTGAGTGTTACTTTAATTTGAAAGGTTTCTTGCGTGAGTGTGATTGTGTTGCGCTGTTACTGCTGTATTTTTCTTACCATGTGTCTTTAGCTTCTCCCTTTTTATTTAGTTGCTATCTATATATGGTCTTGTTGAGTTAGAAAATGTTTACACAATTTAGACTGGCCTTTCCCCATCATGTACATTTACAGTATGTAAATTGGCATGGATGGATGTTGCCCCTGCGTGTGTGTTGTATCTACTACTATTGACTTTATACTTTTAGCCTGAAGTCATTTTACTGCAGTTGTTTATTTCTATTCATTTTAATCATAAAACTTTCCCACAATGACGTGCAGATCATCTCATCATGCTATAGTCTTGCAATCTTGATATTTCATTTACCTGCATATCTAAGGAAGAAAGACTGTATGACTGCTTATTACATAATCCAAAGGGAATGTAAAATGTTTTATCATTGTAAGTTCTGATGCCAAGGACAGCCTACTTAGAAACCTATCTATAACATCACAATACTAGGGATTATTGGTGACTGATACACTTGTTGCTAAACACAGAGTCTAAAAACATTCCTGTTGGGTTAATTGGTAGCTCTAAATTATTCTTAGTTGTGAGTGTGTGTGCATGGTTGTACGTCTTTGTGTGTCTCTGTGACAGATTGGTCCAGGGTGTACCCGAGATAGTCCCCGCTGGCCCGCGCGAAAGATAGATGGATGGATGGGCATGGTTTTTAGTTACAAATTCAACAACATGGCTATCTTTCAGCACAGAATTGCAAAACATTTTCCTTTGTGTGATACATTGCAAAAATAAAGCTTTCTTTGCTGGCTTTATTTTAGCCACTTTATTGTGTTGCCTGTTAAAAGTCCAACATTGCACCTATTGATTTGAACACCATACAGTTGTTGTAATATCTATCATTTTGTCCGATTTTAGTCCATTCATCCATCTTTTTCCACTTAATCTGTCAGGGCTGGTGACTACCTCCAGTCTTTAGGTGAAAGGCGGGGGACAGGTGACCAGTCTGTCACAGGGCAACACAGAGACACACACACTCACACCTAAGGACAGCTTGGAGATGCCAATTAACGTAACAGTTATGTTTTTGGACCAATGGAAGAAGCCTGAGTACCCGGAGAGAACCCACGCCTATATTTGGCGAAAATATGGGGAAAGGCAACAGCTCTACAAACTGCTGCCATTGTGCAGCCCCCCGTTTCAGTCACAGTGTCTTAACTAATGTATTTAGCTCTGTGAACTAATAGTCTTCTGATATATAGGCTTTTATTGACAGTTTCATGTTAAAGAGAGACATTAGCAAACTCGTCTTTATTCTTAGAGCAAATTAGTGCTGCCTAGTTTTCCAGTCTGAGGATGGCTTATCATATCTTGCAATGTTAGTGAATATTACAAAGCCAGCTGTGACTGCTGCATCTCTGTAAGAGTGAAGCTTTGTAAAAGAAAAATCCGCTCGCTTTTGCAGTTTAGCTAGTGAATCTTCTGATGCTTACGCTTGCTCGTCAGAAGATAAATTCTTGTGCTCTCTGTGTTTACTATCATAAGGAAAGTTCAATTTTAACCCCAAGTAGCAATTTTTGTATTGCACACACAAGCACAACATCGGTTTCAGCAAAGAAATATGAAATAGTAATTTTTTCTTTCACTTGTTTAGCTTTTTAAATATTTCTTAGCTTAAATTTAAAAAATAAATAAAACTAATATGTGTTTAAATCCAAACAAAAGTAATAAATAAATGAGGAAAAATGATAACACAGTGAAAAAGTATTTGCTACATAAGATTTCTTTGGTTTTTACTTTTTTCCTTTTGGTGTGTTTTTGTATTTTAAACCTCTGTGCATTAAATTGTGATACAAAAAACAAACAAGAAACAGAATAAATAGGCAATGGAGGCAAATACTTTTACAGTCCAATATATGCTGTGTAAGGAGTAGACTGGACTTGATTTGGATTGATTTATTTTCACACTTTAATTTTATCATTGTGCTTCCTTTATGTTTTTCCTTGTCATCTCTTCTTGGCCTGTTAAATAGTCTCTCAGATAAAAACAATAAATCACAAAAACAAGGTTGTGTATCAATGCTTTCAACTGCTGATGAGGTCCTAAGGGTGCTGTTGCTTGTACAATATTTACTCAATTACTTTCTTTTTTTCCTTTCCGATACATGTCTTAAATGGGATCTATTAAACTTCATTTTTAACATTTATAATAGGTCTAACCATAAAGTGTTGATTTTGATATAAAAGCAATGTTTCATAAAGGCAATATGCAACATTTTTGATGTGTTATATTTTGTTTTGTAATTTAAAACATCCGGTGCATGATTTTTTTCTTTTTGCTTCAGTTGTAAGGTCACTGGCTGGACCAGGCTTGCCTGGCATGGGGGAGTTACCTACTGATTTTGAGATCATCATTGCTAAAAAATAGATGTATTTTCAGTGATTAAAGTGTCCCTAGAAGCATTAAAGACTTAAATGTAGTGCATAAAGTGAAATTTCAATAGTAGTTCCCCTTTATGCTTTATCCTTTGCAAATGGATTCTGATTCAGATTCTGAGGCAATTATTGACGCACAGCAATGTAACAAAATCAACTCCACAGCGTATTTAGCTCACTATAAACTTGTCACAGTACAAAACAAAATTTAAAGAGAAGGAAAAACTGTCAACCTGCCAAGGCTAAAACGACATGAAAAGGTAAATGAATGAACACAGATCCAGACTAATCAAATTCATGGAGCATCATAAAACAAAGAGTAAGGCAACAAAACCATTATCCATTAACAAGAATCCCTCATAAAAAAAGTTTTAATGCCAACCTTGTAAAGATAAAAAGTAGGAAAAGCAGGGACACTATGGTCTGACTGTTGTTTACTGCTAAACATGTGGCTATGGCAGTGAAGATTCCTATAGTTTGTATCCAGAACAAAAAGTGTTTTCAAAGTGATTTTAGTAACACTGGCTGAGAGGTATTGGCATGCAAGGCAAATCTGCATACTCTCTCCAGATGTTCTTTTTTCTGTTAGATTAAAATTCTATCCAATATAACCAAAGCTTTGAGAAAGCTCTATATTTTTCTAATATTTTGATGGACTTCACTCACTTGACAGAGAGTAAAGAAAAGAAAGATACAACTCTATATCAAACAGAGTTATGAGAAAGGAACAGTTCCCAGAATTTAAACTATCTATAAATTTTTTAACATTGTTAGTATTGTTAAAGTTTGTGAGCCAAATAATTTAAACACATATTGAAGGCTAATATTATTGTCACTTCCTTCAGAGAATTAAATGCAGATTTGGCATTGCACTGCAGCATAACACACAGCACCTCTTTGTCCTCTATCAAGTCCATTTGTGACAGATGATGGAGCGAAATTTGTCAAATTCTAAAGAACAGATGAGCTACAAAAGAACTCAGACATGGGCAGAATAAAATGGTTTGGGTCCTGCACACATCAAGTAAGAACTCCTGCATGGCAACGTTTTGCAATGGATAACATAGCACAAAAGTGAAGTATTATCAGTCAGGACAACGGATGACTGACAATTGGTACAGGGAACCCTCTTCTTGTAATTGTCATTCCATCTTCTTTCACTTACTTGTTATCTTGCTGCAAGGCAACAGTGCTATAAACTGCAACACCATGCAGCCCCTTGAGCCCCCTTGTATTGGTGATATTCTTTAAACAGAAATTTCAGGCATCTGAAAAGAATTAGAATTTTTATGCAATTCAAACTTTCACCATTAATTACTGCATCCATGTGGTGTTTAGTGGTCATTAGCCTGTGCCTATACAAAAAGTGTAATAGACCTAAAAAAAACCCAATGGAAATAATTTAGCGTCTGATCTGAAATCAGATCTTATGAAGTCATCAAACCTACATCTAAATAAAAATCCAGCTGTCTGATCAAGTAGTCAGCAGCACAGGAGCACATCAGGGGACAGTACTCTCACCCCTCCATTTTACTCTCTACACCTATGACTCCTAGTACCAGACACAGTCATGTTAACTTCAGAAATACGCAGATGACTCTGTAGACATTGGGCGCATCAAAGATATTCTGAGTACAGTGAAATGGTAGACAGCTTTTTTATGGCATGGTGTGGAAACAATTATCTGATCCGGAATGTCAGCAAAACAAGGAAGATGATTGTAGATTTCAGGAGAAACAGGAACAAGTTGAATCCCGTTAACATTATTGGAGAAGACGAGGTGGTAGAGAAGTACAGATACCTTGGTGTTCACCTGTACAACAAACTAGAGTGGAGACTCGATACAACCGTGAAGCCATCTACAAGAAGGAACAGAGCAGACTGTATTTCTTAGGGACCTGAGAAAGCTTAGGTACTTCAGCGTTTGCAAAAAGATGCTACCTATCTTCTATAAGTCTATTGTGTAGAGTGTGAACTCTTCCTTTCATCATCTGCTGGGGTAACTGCATCAGAGCAAATGACTTAAAAAAACTCAACAAACTAATAAAGAAGGAACTCCTATAGAAACTCTGGAAATTATTTCACAAAAAAGATTTATTTAATAAAGTGAACAAGATTATGGACATTAGAGAGCATTCTCTTTTTTAAACTTTAATTTTTTAAACAACAACAGAGTGTCTGAAGTAAGAGGCTCCAGATCCGGTGCATGATAGATTGGTATAGAAGATCCTACCTGCCTACAGCTGTCACCGCCTATAAAAATGGTTAAGAGAAAACAAAAATATATGAGATACTACAACATTTATTTTCTCTTTGGGATTAATAAAGTATTTTTGAATTTGAACTGAATTACTGAAATATTAGTTTTTAACATTAAACTGTCATGTCGGGTTTTATATACTTAGCCCACATGCAGAGCACCACAACAGGAGAGACTAGTCAGATAGAGTAGATTTATTATATTTACAAAGGACAGATAGAGCTACAACGGAACCGGGTTCAGGGGAGCCAGCAGGCGCAGGAAGCAACAGTCACTGAAAGGGGAAGCAGAGTGATGAATTCACGTGATGTGGGAATCGGGAATGCTGATCTGATGGTTTGTTTCTTACGGTTCGGAGATAGATCTAGGTTTTGGGGGGTGACTGAGGTAGTCCGGGGAATGAGTCGCTTTTGTGGTCCAGAAGCAATGGAGGAGTGCGGCGGGGGACGGAGAGGTTGGCTCAGGTTCGATGGAGACACAGAGGAGTGATTTGGCTGCCAGTCGTGGGAACCAGGAGGTAGTAGTAGGCAACAGGGGAGATGGATCTTGGAGCTCGGGCAACCAGTGAGTAAATTCCACGGTGTCACGAGAAGGAACTCAGGAAACTGGAAAACAGCCAGAGTCTGACTGGTGGATCCAGGATGTCCAAAGGATCACCTAAAGGCAACAGGGAAACAGAGATTCTTGTAATTAGAAAGCACAGGGCAACAAGGAGGAAACGCAGAGACACGCTCAGGAGGCTTTGTGATACCATTACTGGCAATACACTCGGCTCCGAGGGACTGGCATGTCACTCCTCTTATACACCGCCTTATGAGGCTTGATGGGACACAGCTGTGCCGATGGGACCACACCACACTCCATCCAGGACCTGGCGCCATCTGGTGGTGAAAGAGGGAACAAGGCACACAGGAAAAACCCCACAAAAGAGACAGAGGGCCCCGGAACATGACATAAACATCCTCCCACTGGACACTGAACACTATAGGACAATTTAGATTTTAGAATACAACATTGTGAAAGACATTGGCATCTTTCAACCTTTTTTGTAAGATAATATCTTAAACCTGTGCCATTTAAAACGATGATTGCATTTTGCAAAGTGTAGTCAGTTTAACCTGGTATGAATAATGTTTGAGGGTTTTAGAGAGACAAACCATACAGAGGGCCATAGATAAAAAATCTGTTGCATTTAGATAAGTTATTTAATGTGTTTTCTCCCTGCCAACCCCCAAAAATTATTTTTAAAAAAAAAATAAGCTTTTTCATCTTATGTTAAACATGTTATCAGTGTTAGATGAAAGATGTGTTGTATGAAGTAGAATCATTCCGTCAATTGAGCATCTTTCTTATTTATCCTATAATTCAATTCTGAATTGTCTATTAATCAGCTATAACCTCCAGTTCTAGTTGCTTAATATATTCACAATCTTCTGGTAAAGTATCACAACAGCAGGTACTTTTTGAAGTTATGTCTTTGCCTAAAAATCTATTTTTGGTAAGAGCATTTTGTGGTTCTGATCGAAGATATTTATAATAGAAGTTTCAATTTCCCAGTAATGTTGAAGCTTATAGCTTTAGAAATCATATAAATCTATATTTCTGAAGGCTTCATGTTTTTAACTATATGGATGGAGAAATTCTTGATCTAAGCAATCACAGCTGAACTACAAATAAAGTAAAGAAATAGTGAAGACCTACAAAAACAATAAGCTAATTTCTCTCTTGATGTCTACATCAATACAGATGTCAAAAACTCACCTCAGTTATGTTTTACAATCATAAAACTGTAAGTCGCAAAATTTTCCAACAAGAAAAATTGTAGCAATAATAGCCATTGTTTTAAGAGATAAGTTGGATATCCTGAACTTAAAACCGAAACATAAATTAATTACACAAACCAAAGTGTTTAGTTAATGTTAAATAACATGCTGATCAAACTCTAGTATGAAAAAACCCCCACAAAAAATAAGAACTTTTCAGGCCTGTAATTAAATTAACATTCTTGTTAAAATTTAATTAGATATAATCACCTTTTTTATTCCCTCACACTTTCTTTCACTCATGAGGCTGGGAAAATGCATTCAGCAAGCCACAAGAAACGTCTCTGTTGCCATAGCAACTTGAGGAAATGAACTTTTGTCAGGTGCCAAGAGCCAGAGCCGAGAAAAGCTCAGAATGAGTTTCCTTTCTGAACCCCAAAGTAAAAGAATTTCTGAAATGTACACGATACAAATAACTCCTCCAGAGTCTATTTTAAGCTTTGATTAATGATAAAATTATTAAGCTGTCTTTCACCGCTCAAAGAAACATGTATGATTTTATGACTCAAATCTACCAAATGAACTATTTAACTAAATGAACTGTTCATTGTAAAGTAAAATCTCAATGGTTGTGGGACTGTTTTCAGACAAAAAAATCTTTGGTCACAATCTGCGCTTGTGTCTATTAATGTGTACTACATAACATCCACCTCATTTGAAGTAATCCTCGCCTATTTTGCACATCCAAATGGAAAAGCAAATAACTAAGAAAGGCCAAATTACTTGTGTGATGCATCATTTGAAAGCTATCACCTTCTAGTTTCTGAAAATATAAATGAGAATAGTGTGACTAATAAACAGCCTAAACCACAGCAGTTCAAACATGACTCTTTTTGGTTTGTTTGTTTTTTTCCTCTCAAAAATAATAGCTCTTTTTTTAATAGCAATAAAAAAGATATGCTTGATAGCAGGTATGTGAAACTACATTACATTTATTCAGCATCATGTCAAGAAAAATTGCAAAAAAATGTCAGACCTCTAGGTGTAACAGTGCCAGTGTTATAGGATGTTTAACTACTGATGTTACCAGCGTCTCCAAACCTCTCCAAATGTACCAATTATGCCAAACACTTTTAGTCCACTGTTTGACCCATAAAATCCCACTGAAGTACTGTGATGACCACAAAACAATTTTTAAACATAGATTTTTCACTTTAGGCATTGTGGAAATTATCTGTTGTCTGAACAACAAAACATCTTGGTGCAGTGCGATGGCGCAGCTTCTAACACTGAGCAAAAGTCCAGTCTCTTTTGTCCCTTTCGCTGTTACGCAAGCGTTAGATCATGCCAATACTTTATTCAAATGACCATTTTTGGCCTCTTTGGAAAGGTAATTTCATTGGGTAGTACTGTATACGCCCCACATGGGCTCAACCAATAGTAGCGGGACTACATGAGCGACAATATCACATGACTACGTGCGTTCTAGGATGACTGACAGGAAACGCTCGTTATACTTCATGGCCTGTCCCTGGTTTAAATCTAAACGGAAATCGATGCGGTCACTTTTGTTTTGTACGCAAGAGAGTGCACAACACAAACATACCGGACATTGCAGAAAATATGTTTCCGGGGTCAAGCCTTATTAACCCCGGAGGCTGCCTTAGCTTTGAGAGCTAACATTTAGTATTTTAAAAAAAAACAGATATTATCTGTTTTTTTTCTCATCGTGGACTTGTTTTATTACGACTATGCCCTTACGGACAAATGGGATATAAACAATTGAAGATTGGACTTATAACAGGACTCCTGCAGAGCTTCAAAGGTATGTAGTCTGAGCTGTGGTTTCAGTTTTGTTTTTTACCAGGCTGCTATGTCTACATTAATTGTGCTTTGGTGCTCATTCTGTTCATAAAATGAAGTTGGTTGTTGAATTCTGCAGATTTTAAGCTTTCTAATGATGTGTAACATGTCTATGTTTGTAAAAGTTCAAGTTTCAACCCTGTTGAAATATATCAACAGGGTTGCCGCGACTGGTAGATTTTAACAGATTTTAAACATTCTTACCTGTCATAGTACCCTCCAACCATCCAGGCTTATTTTAATAGCTTAAAAGCATGAAACATAAAATCGTAGTTAGTAACTGTGACATTAAGAAGGGTATTTGTCTCACAACACAAAAGTTCTGAGATAGATTCCTGCTTCCTGCTGAATATGATACCATGAAGGCTCAAGTGTAAATAGTTTTTTTGTTTTGTTGTAACAAGAAAAGTGCTTTATAAATTCAGTCTATTTGATACATTCACATGAAAAACTGATGTAGATTTATATTATTTTGCACGCATGTACCTTTTCCATTATGTGTGCATGCTTAATGCACATTTTTGTACAGTTAACAGTAGAGATACCAAATATATCAGGGATTTAGCATTAGCAGTTAGTTAGCATTTTGTCAGAATCATCTGGAACTACAATCAATGTTTGCTAATTGCTGAAGTATCATGCGTATAACGTCTACATTTCGTGATAATAGTTGTCTATTGCAGCAAAAATGATTTAGATTGTAAGGTACCAAAGTTGTTAAGTCATATAGCAAAAGCAAAGATTTTTGGGCAGAAGATTGGTTTTCTGTATGTGGATTGAGTTCTCATTATCTACAATCTGTTTGTAAAGCAGATAATAAAATTTTTTTATACTCATTTATTTATAGCAGGACAGATTGTTTTTTGCAGCACTTACCAATCCCCTCACAGACAGGCGGTAGGAGACAGACTGATAGATGATCAACAGACAGATAGGTGCACGTAATAATGTATTGAACAATGTACATTTGTAGATACATCCTTTACAGTGTGTCAGGTTAGTGCATTGAAGAAGTTTGGAAAGTACTCAGTTTTTGGATTATTGTTGGATTATTATTGGAAATGCATCTTTGTCATCTTCTCTTTATCTGTTTTCTGCATTTTTTTATTATCTTTTTTTCTGCCCTAAACATAGGTAAACAAAAGGTGAAAACTTGCTTTATGTATTTCTTTTCCTCCTCCCATATTCTACCCTTGCCCTGTACCCTTTTTCCATGATATGCAGATTTCCTGTGCTTAAAGTACAGACTGTATTTATTGTTCTATTCCTCTCTCTGTTTCTGCTCGCTGTAACCATTATATTTTCTTCCTGGTACAGTCTTCCTTTCAAGCTCTTTTTTGATGACCACTATGTTGAATCAAAGGTTAGAATAGCCTGTTCAGACAACAGCATTAATGTATCAGAAACGTAATGTTATCATTTAAACCTGGAAATGATGAAATGTGGATGAAATGTGGATTTTTAAGCAACATCTTGTGTTCCAACATCTGCGTGCATCATTATCTAAGGGATTCTGGCTTGAAATGTGTGTGCATGTGCATGTCCTAAATTAGGTGAATGACTTTTTGTTACTAAGAGGCTCTGCCAACACATAGACCCTCTCTTTCACTCACTTAATCAGTATGCCAGTGCTCTCCTCATCACTGTCCTTGTGCTATAAAAAATATAAACACACGTATACACATGAAAGGCAAATAAGGATACACTTCATTACCATTCTCTTCTTGACTTCATGACTGTCCTTGTGATGTAAATATCATATATAAAAAGAGGGGAAAAAGAAGAACTTGGACTTAGTTCAAAGTCTCAGACACACACATATTTGTGCACGTGTGTGGATGGGCTTGCAGTTTCTTACCTCCTTACTAACACATGAAAAAGGCAAAAATGGCATGCACATTTTAATTTAAAGGCTTATATACATGTAGGCCAGGGGTGTCAAAGTGGTTCCAGAAAGGGCCGTGTGGCTGCTGATTTTCTTTCACCCAGTCAGTAGCATACCAGACTCCAGTCATCCCATCAAGTCATCAGGTTAAGACTGAACTCATTTGATTAGATGAATGGAGTCTGGTGTGCTACTGCTTGGGTGGAAAGAAAACCAGCAGCCACACGGCCCTTT
>JAUZNJ010037527.1:0-11423 GCA_034780135.1 Jordanella pulchra | reverse complement strand
ATGAAATGCAAAAACTCGCGAGACGTCCTAGAGTCGACTAGTCGACTAATTGATTCAACCCCTAATATATATATATATATATATATATATACTCAAACTTTATTTTTCTAATTTCTTATTTTTTCAGATGGAGTTCAACAAATTGTATTCCTTTCAAACTGAGCTTTACAGATCATTCTTTTCACGTCGAGCCAAATAAAAACTTTCCCTCCTGATGTGTACATTGACCAATAAAATCATTCTTGCTAACTTGCATGCCTGCCAATAGAAATGAATCTTTGCTCCCCACTGCAGAGGAAATCCCGCCCCCAAAGGTGGAGAGAAAGCGATCTGAAAAATGTCAACTGAAAAAAATAGAATCTGTAGAATTAAATATGAATTAAATATGAAAAAGAGAAATAATAAAAAAAGAACTAAACAATAGAAATAAATAAACAAGGGAAAAATGTAAATTTAAAAACGATAAAGTTTGATTTATTTTTTTAATAAAATTATTTGTAAAATGTAATCTGAAGAAAAAAGCAACAGTATTTTTTAAGAAATTTCCATTTAAAAGATGTTTTTTTTTATTTTTATTTGCCAGCGTTCTATTTAGCTGTCAAACATAGTTTGTAGTTGTAAAGGGATTTACTGTATTCCATAAATTCCAACCCTGGATGAAGAGATATGCATCAGTGTTTATTTTTATAACAGCGGGATCTGTGGTCACTCAAGGTCAGCGTCCTTTAAAGTTAATGATTTGATTATTCTGCAGCATTTACCGTAATGTTAGTTCGTGATTATTAAATTGCAGTTATGAATTATAATAATTAACACTTCCTAGTGGTTATCCAAAGCAAAGTCCATCAACAGTTTGCTGGTAAATTCATTTAATGACTTTTTTATGTTAACTCAAGGGCTGTCAAATCATTCATTTTTTTAATTGCAGAAGCTTCGTAGTTAACTGCGATTAATCGCAGTTTAAATTGCATGTTTAAAATCCTATTATTTTACATATCAAGGTAGTTCTAAGCTCATGATGTAGAATATTTAACCATAGTCTTGAATGGGAATCAAATGAAGAAATAAAATTAACAATAACATCATTAGAAAAACTTTTTTTACAACTAGAGTGCACCTGTCTTGTCTGGTTATTACCCCATTGCGCTTTCATATTGACCCAAAGTTGCAGGTCAGGTGTAAAAAAGACCCTAAGCTAAGTTATCATCCTAACTTCCAATGTTGAGAGAACCGTGGCGACCAGCGAGGCTAGCCGCAGCCAGGGCTAACGTTAGCCCGTCTGCACAGCCGTGTGGCTCTGATGCCGTTGCTTTTGTTTTATTTAGCAAAACATTTATTTGATTGACGTTTATCTGACTATGTTCATCATTATTCCCACACTAGATGAAAAAAGTAATAATTTATTATTATCTAGACATTGAAATGCAGCTCCAGAGCTTCTAATGTGGTGACGTCACTAGTAGCTTCTGTTCCCATTGACACAGATCGGTCCTTCGTGTTCCGTTCTCCCTGAATCCAGACTTCCTGTTTTATTGTCAAGAACGTACTTGGTGAGACAAAGAGTCCAGGCTTGTTCTTGTCAACTGAGAAATGGCCATAATGTCTCTTTAATTACCAGTGAAGATCTGATCAAGAATTAACAGCAGTGCCCTCTGTTGGACAGCAGCAACATTACAACACTGGAAAAAATTCCTTTCAACACCTTATCATTTAATCAGATTAAAGAAACTTTTATCTAATTGACAATTAATCGTAAATCGTTTATTTGTTAACATCCTTAATGTGACGCTATTCACAAACTTAAATATGGAGATTTAAGGCGAATGGAGCACAGCTTGTGTGGATGTGACTCTAAACTCTACCTGGCCAGCATGAGGTTCGCACTGGGATTGTTCGTCCCAGGCCCGGTGGGGCTCCATTTGATAGTGTAGATCTCTTTACTGTGGGCCTGGAGGTCATGGATGCATGAATCCTGCTTCATACTCCATATCTACAGCAGCAGGAACAGATGGAAAAAAAAAAAAAATAAAAATCACTGAGTTCATTTAAAGCGGTGCTTTAAAAAATACAAAACAGTCCAGCTTTCAGTGTGAACTGACCTTAAGTGTCATGTCATCAGAGCAGGAGGCGAGCAAGCTGCCAGTAGGATCCCACTTTATGGCATTCACTTCATTCTACAGTTAGAAGCATTAAAACAAAACAAAAAGCATGATTTGACAAGTTTACACACTTTGTTGCGTGTTTTAATACAACAAAAAGACCAACTTAAATTATGACACGAATGAAATAAATGAAAAAAATTGGATAATTTCAATTAAAACAGCAATGGGAAGAGAGAAAATAGGAATAAAATGAACAGAAAACATACAGAAAACCTAAATATAATAAAGGTCTTCACAGAGTTTCAGCTTGGTTTTCACATGACATCAGAAAAGATCATTTCAATGTCTTGTTCTGAGGTTAGTTTGATGACCTGAAACCTTCAGGTGTGGCTAAAGTGCAACAGGGGGGTGAAGATCCTGTGGTGACTGAATGTGGCCAACAGAGCTCTAGTGGGTGAGTATTGTGATGGCCGTCATACCGAGTGTCCCTGGAAGGTCTTGACTGGTCTGTCCTGGCCCAGCTTACACACATGGATGCACATGTCCGTGCTGCAGGAGGCAAACATGTTATTGTTCTGCCAGTCTACATCCAGAGCCGGTGCTGTTAGGGGAGGCAGAGAGCAGAGAGGCATGATTCAGACAAGACCCCTCTCATCAAGCAGGACACGCAGGGCTGATGTGAAACCTACAGGAGGATAACCTCAGCCGCTTTATGGTGACATCTATTATATCTACCAGGTTGTTAAAAAAACACCCGATGACAGAGAGAAATGCAGCTTCTTACTGGTAGCGTCTTGTTGCAGTTCGGCACAAGGTAGCTTTCGTCTAAAAACAGCCCACGGCGTGAAAAAGTCAAGGAGAACAAACCAGCTGACTCCTGTCACTCACCTGAGTGAAAAGGAAACTGTTGCTTCGCTTCTCCTGTGTGAGCGTCCCAGATAATGGTCGTCTGTGTGGAAGGAGACGGCAGCATGAGTCACAGGGAATCGTCTCAGTACAACATTCCTTTAACTCGTTCACAACATGCGCTTCTCTGTCTATTCCTTAAAAAACAAACAAAAAATTATGTTTGTATATCAGGAGAACAGCTTCTCACTTCCTTCAATCTCATCACAGACTTGACTTGATACCTGCTAAGAACGGGTATATACAGCTTGATGGTACTAGAGCACGGATGTTTGATTTTAAACCTGAGTTAAGTTTTCTTTTAAATCTTTATTTACAATAAAGAAGGGATTCATTCATCTGTTGGATCTATTTAAGCATCTTTAGTCACTTTAAAGCTTTTGTTAATGTCTCACCCTGCCTGAATTCTTTTTTAACTGCTCAGAACGCAAAGCATTCTAAACTGCTCTATTTTGGTCGGATCTTTGCTGTAAATGTCACGAGTCGGACAGGAAATACAGACGCGGTGGTGAAGTTAAACAGTTTCGCTGCCTACTCTTCTCATAATACGCAGCTAAACTGGAAGTTTTAATTCAACTCCTAGGAGGTTAAATTAAATACTTTCAAAATATCCATATTGATCCACTTCATTAACAGTGTTAAACCGTTAACACTGTGGGAGAGTTGAAAACACTAACAGTTTAGATTTAACACTTATCAGAGTTGAATTTCTTTAACTATATTGTCAAAAGTTAACACCACACACTAGTGTTAACACTTCTTAAGACTGATGGATAAATATAGCTGAGTATCATCAGCATAACAGGGGAGTTCATACCAACTTCAGACTCCAAAGTCCACTGATGTTTTATTGCAAGTCTTTGAAGAGATAATAGTTTACAGATAGGTTGGTTTTCTGGGAGAAACTAATTGTTAATTTGAAATCAACACTGTACAGAGTTTCTTGAATTAACAGAGACTCTTAAAGGAACTAACAGTAGTACCGGTGCACCGATTACAGGTTTCTGGACGATCACTGATTCCTGACCTTTAAAAAGCCTGACATGCCGATTCTGATCGATACAGATTTCTCTTTATGACTGACACTGTCAGTTGTTTTAAGATCATAAGACTCAATCGTAGTGAAAAAAAACCTTAATAATTCCCCAACGTGTGAAATGACTGCTTTAAGGCATCGACAGCAGCTGGTTTTCAGACCTTTACAGAGTTAAATCAGATTAGGGAAAAGAGAGGTTTCGAATCTAACTATCGGCTGATCTCCGATCTCCCAAAAATAAGCAAATCAAGGCTGATTGATCGGCCGGCTGATATATCGGTGCACATCTAAACTCTAGCACAATTCAATTTAACTAATAGGGTGAACTTTCAAAACAAACAACGCAACAATGGAAACTCAGCAGATTACAGTGTTCTATGTAGGAGGAAGACAGAAAACATTTCAAGTAAAATAGTGATCCTTTTTACTAGATGTAGAAGAACCCTGTTAAAGCACTGGGTTGAGCTTTCAGCGGCAGCCTCCCTTCAGATCTTTATTTAACACCAACCTGGGAATCGTTTCAGGTTAGCTCTTAAAGCTACAGCGCGTCATTTTCAGCTACATCTAATGCAGCAGACTGCCTATGTCTACGTCACCGTGGCAACGTTCAGCCAGTCATATGGTGTAACGTCACTAGCAGGAGCAGAGCCAAGCAGATCTGGTTCCTACACCGTCATGGTGCAAAATGTCCGCTATCTTGTCAAGTTATGTCGAGGTTTGTTTCCATGGATACTTCATAAATAGTATTTTATCAGGATATATATTTTATACAGGCCTAACCTGCCACAATCACATTCAAGATTAATGTTGGTCTCTACAGTCACTAGTTTGTCAGCTCTGAGCTGCCGTAGCGTAAAGATGTCTGTCTCTCTACATGCTTCCTGTTTAATCAGCAAATAATCTCCAAGGCAACGCAAACATAAAGATTGAGACTTTCACTCCATAGATGATGATAAATAATACTTATGTATAGAATATATTAAATTTCAGATATATAATCCTTGTAATTATCAGACACTGGAGCTTTCATTTCTAAATGTTCAACCTTTTTTTTAATAGTTTTTTTCTCTGAATCATTTTTGTGATGTAAATTTTATTGTTGTTCCTGTGTGTTTTTTTGTGTTGTAAGTTTTACTGTAAAGTGCTTTGGTCAAGGTTGAGATGAATTCGGTTGTTGATATAAATCCTTTTATCAATCAGTTAAAAGAATAAATAAATGTGGGACAGCAGGGATTCCTCAGAGTGACAAAAAAAAGGCATCTGAGCTTGAAGCATCTGAAGCAAGAGGTGTGACCCTGCAGTGAGTGTTGAAAAACACAAGGAACACCTTTGGGTTCAAACTACAGGAGCGCCACCAACCTCACTCCATAAAGCAGAAGGATAACAATTATTATTAGTTCTCAAACGGCATCATAAGAACCAAAAAATGATTTGATAATAAAACCATAAAACTAACTTTGATCTCCTAACAGAAATACTAATTGTCGTACAGCGATAAACTTGAACCACTGCACCTTCATGCAAATGAGGCTGCATGTTTACTTAGCATGAATAAATCTGTTTTACAAACACCTCTGTGAAAAGAGGATCGTTTCGTATCTTGTTCTTCTGATAGAAGACTCTGATTCATGTCAGGTAATAATCTACTTGTTGGGAATTGATTGATTCCAGGATGAAGGTCCTCAGAAGCCACTAAGATCAGCAAATAAGAGCGGCTTCATTTTAAGATCAGTTTTAAAACTCTAACAATTCAGGACAGTTTAATTTAAATTACTTCTAAAATATATTAAAATTCTGCACAATAAGCAAATAAACATAAAAACAAACCCTTAAATTAAAAGGAAGTTATTCTATATCTTGAAGTGTGAATATTAATAAATAGATGAAATAATTAACATTATTATAAAAAGGTTAATTACTATATTCATCTAATGACAAAATAAATGTTTGTAGACTTTCTGCTTCTTTCAAAATATTTTTTTTCTGTCATGCAATATCAGAAGGATCCTAAAAATGATGCTAAACGGTAAGACGACCCCATACATGTCAGTCCACTAGATGGCGGTGTTTACTCATGGTTTGCTTTAATTCTGGCAGAGTGTGAGCTGGACTCCCGTCTCTCTTCTGCACAGAGTAACAACAAGCTGATGTGTTTCCATCCTGGAGGCGATGAATTGTTTTTTGTCAGGAGTCTGCAGAAACGAGCTCTTTCCTTTTCTTTAATGACCCGTTCTATTTCCTCGTCCTGATCTCGCCAGACTTCGAAGTTTTCGTTCCAGCTAATCCGTTTCAGATTTAGAAGAAAGAGTAAAAGGCCGTCTGTCTTAAGAGCACCGGATCCAAACCTCGAGAACAATCGGTTTCAAAAGCTTGGAAAACAAAATGCTCAAAAATTCCAGCTGGAAGTAGACATTACCTTATCCACTCCAGCACTCAGGATGAAGTTTCCTTTCTTATTCCACTTGAGTGCAAATATGGGGCCTTTATGCTGACCCAGAGTACTGGCCAGGTTTCCTGGAAACAAACAACAATCACATGACTGCAGGAAGAAGAAAAACAAGGTGTGCAGGTGCAGCTGTGATGTAACCAGAGCTGTGAGCGTTACCGTCTTTTGTCCATATCCTGGCAAAGCCGTCATATGAGCCGGTGGCCAGAAGCGTTCCTTCACTCTGGAAGAAAGCCAGGAGAAAATCGTCCGGTTCACACTTTGACAAACTGTTTTATTTTGTTTTTTAAAACCTAATAAAAAATGTTTTACTCAATGAGTGGATTCTATTTGCAAGTGAGATACAAAATATCAGCAGCAGTTGATGTGCCTGAACTAAACAGTGGCAAAAAGCAGTAATTTGTTGAAGGAAGAATGAAATCATGGTCAGAGGACATATTTTATAAAAGTAATTACACCCCTATACCTTTTTGGTTAAAGCCAAACCAGGGTTTTCTCTGTAGATATATTGCGGTTATGGTTTTAAGAACACACCAAGGCAAAATGGTGCTTAGCTGTGAAGAGAAAGACCATCAGGCAGAAATCTTTCTACTGTGATGCAGGGCTGGATGATATAGCTTCAAATTAAAATCTCCTGTTTTCATATCAAATCTGATCAAATGATTCTTCATCTCCCTTTTAGGTCTAATGATTAAAAAATGACCAAAGGTTTAAATTACTTTCAAGAACTAGGTTTTATTTCCAACACTCCTTCTGGGAGTTGACCTGAATTCAAACTGCAACTAAATCCAAGCTGTTAAACAAGCTGGCAGCCGCAATGAAAAGGAGACGTATGACATGTTAGCAGCCAGTGGCAACAAATGGAGGGAATTTAGTTCCATTGTTGTTCCAAGCAAAGAACGTGGTTTTAAAATGGAAATTAAAAAAACATTGCAAACAAAAATGGACTTTTAAAATAGTTCTTCATCAAAATAAGGTTTTGAGAGGAACTTTGCTGTTTTCTCACACACACACACATATATTTAAATGTTTTCGATTTTCTCCTTCTCAGATTAAGTTTTCTGAATCCATTCTTCAATTCAAGCCCAATAAAAATGCTCAATAATTTCTAAACTTCACAATCTTCAGAAAAAAATGAAAATATTGAAATCTGTCCACATTATTAAAATACAAATGTTTAAATTGGATGGAAAACATCAATAAGAATCCAAGTGGATCAGTCTGGTCAGTATAAGACTGAGGTCTGGATTGAATGAACACCAAACGAAGGGCTCACACTGACTGCTGTGCAGCTGTGCTCCTGATGCTACAAAAAGGCTAAGGCTTCAGCTCAGGCTGCAGAACAGCGCCCACTACTGGTACAGAACTCGTCATCCTTTGCCCATAAATAACAATAATAACCATTTATTAATTTCCTTAACAATAATTTCATCCTCAGCTTCTTAGCTTCTCTGTTTCTTCTGTTTTCTGTGTTTTTTTAACTGCTAATGCTAGCATAAGTAGGTGAATTGATTTTATTCTGAAATTCCTTCCTGTCTGGCTCCTGACTCGACCCAGGGCCCCGGGGACTGCCAGCTGCAGCGTTATCAGTATGAGCCCGATGCAAACCAATCATATGGCGGCACGTTTACGGTTGCTGTCCTGCTGCTGCAGCTTCTCAGATTTTCTCCCAGCTTTGCTCTGTACTCGGCTCCATCCATCCCCTATCAACCGCATGCAGCCTCTCTGTCCCTGCTTAGGTGAAGCATCCCTGCAGCATGATGGAACGGTGTGCTTCAGGCACTTTCTTCCACACATTTACCGACTCCCTGCAACGGTTAGCAGTAAAAATCGAAGCAGGGCGACCTGCAGCTTTTTTTTTATGCATAAAGACCAGATGTGCGGAATGCATCCTTAGGTTTTCCTGCCAAACAATTCTTCCACCTATGTCTTCATATTTACTAATTCTGTGACCTCTGAAGGCAGTGTATTACACTGGCTTTAATTTAGAGGTTTCAGGATAAATAGTGCGAAAAAAAAAACCAAAATCCGCACCTTCAAGCTAAAAAATCACACGACCCTTTCCTTCCTTTTTACATTTATGCACCAGTTTAAATCAGTCTATTAAAATACAATCCCGTTAAAATCCACTGACTTTCAAAGGGTGAAAATATTCTGCAAAGTATTAGCTTGCCTTCTGTGAACCGATGCTTTAAAATGTTGTAATTAGACATTCTGATGCACACAAATAGAAGAAAACAGACAAACGCTCACATTCCAGTCCAGCGAGGTGACGTCTTTGTTGCTGGGAACGTCCTGGCCGCCCTCCCGGATGCAGTGCCTCAGAACCAGCTGGGTGGATCCGCTTGTGCTGTTTTCGCTCAGGTTCCAGATCCGTGCCGTCGAGTCTCCCGACCTGCCGAGGTCAGAGCGAGACATGCCAGAGGCGTCAAACTGGGAAACAGGGAGCTGACTTCTGAGATCGTTACTAGAAAATGGTTTAAAACTGACCATCACAGATCCTGAGCTGAGTTGGGGTTAAAGGCATTTTATGGAAACCTGAACCCAAACCATCAAATGCAAAACCCTTTTTTTATGCCTAATAAACCTTTTCACATGATCTGTTGAGGAAAAAAGGAAAGGGACATTTTACAAGCAAAAAAAAAGGTCATTTGTACTCTATTTGCTTTTAATCTGCTTTTATTTTCTTCTTTTATATTGTTTAATTCATGTAAAGTGCTTTGAATTGCTTTGCCTTAGTTCAGGGGTCTGCAACCTGCGGTTCTGGAGCCACAATTGGCTCTTTGGACCCTCTACAATGGCTCTCAATAGCGGCTAAAAATGATAAAGAGCCAGCAAATGCTTTTGAATATAGTATATTAACAAATATTCTTAAAAGCTTAAACAGTTTTTTTTAAAGAACATTTACATTTTATTTTCCCCACAGAATGGCATTAAAGAGCCAGGAATACTATATTTCTTGTTATTGGCTTTGAAACTATACGTTTATTTTTCTAATAAAATAATATCCTATATGACTAAATCCAAAATCAATACCACTTCTTTATAAAACTGTCATGTTTTCTCCTAATATCAAAAACTAAAAACAGAAATTAAACTGTTATTTAAAATAGCAACAGATTTCCTATTGCAGATATTTAAAAACTTAAAAGTGTGCTTTATTTAAAAGGCATGTAATATTTGCAGCTCTGATCAACTTTTATTTAGCCGGACTTGGAGTAAAATGGCTCTTTGCATTAGAAAGGTTGCAGACCCCTGTCTTAGGTGGTCCATCTTTATGTTTTTGCCCTTTTAGTTGGAGCCGTAGTTACAGGACCGTTCCACAGATAAATGGAGTCAACTTTGTTCCATTACTGTTGCAAGCAGAGAATATTTTTTTTAATAGAGAATGAAAAAAGTGGAGTGGAGATTTTTTAAAAATTGCAATCAACAAATGAAACTTTAAAAAATTTTCAAAATCAAAAATGTTGTTGAGAGTAACTCTGCTGTTCTTTTAGATTTTAGTTTTTCACATTTTTTTCTAATTTGATTTTTTCAAACATTTTTTTCTTTTTTTTAACAACTTTGTTGTTTCCTTTCTTACAGACTTTTTTTCTGACACTTTTTCTTTCTTTTTTGTTTTTGTTTGTATTTTTTTCCAAACTTGCCAACATTCATCTCGACCAACAGAAACGTGTCGTCGCTCCTCCCTTAAGAACAAAAGTCCGCCTCCAGAAATTAAAGAACAACTTCATTTGTAAAACTTAAAAATATAAATGAAAATCTAAAATATGTGACTAAAAAAGGAAAATAACATTCGAAAAAAGAAAATCTGAGAAAACAGCAAAGTTGCTTTAATTAAGAGGTTTTTCAACTTGCTACAGTAACAGAACAAATTTCACTCATAGAGAAGTACTTTATGTTCACCACTATTTCAGTTTTAGGAAGATTCCTTATTTTTCCAGGGAAGGGTCGATGACTGTCATTTTCCTGATGGGAACTTACCTCCATAGAGTCAGAATCAGAAATACTTTAATAATCCCAGAGGGAAATTACTTAAATTAGTCTTTTAAGACAGAGCATAAAAAGGTTCTAAATGATGCTTTATTAAGGCTCCTTAGTTCTAATTTAGGGAAATATGTGATAAAATATTCAACACCACAGACTATTTGTTTGTTATGAAATGTTAACTAGTTTTCCAACCTGTAGGAAGGACACGTTCCCTCACTTTAACATCCCTGAGCGGCTGCCCTCTATCAGGCCACGCCCACTGAACCTTCTAAACGCTTTAGAAACAGATGAATGACCGCAGTGTAGAGCCTTATGATCTCGACCTGATCGGGACTTTGAAGCCTAACAGTTACTGCAGGCGTCCCAAAAGAATTTGCAGGATGTTTATTATTGGTTGGCTTCATTGTATGGAATGAATTTTGTTCCAATATTATTGGAAGCAAATAATGTGTTTTGTATATTGAAACTTATAATACTGCATTCCTGAATGAAAACTTGAAAAAACTTATTTTAAAAAAGGTTTTAAAATAACTCAGCTGTTTCATTCATATGTCATTATTTACAATTAATTCATATAAATATTAGATATATTTATATAAACTCATTTTAATAAAAAAAATCCAACTTTATTTGGATTTGATTTGTTTTACCTGTATTTCAGATTTAGTTTTACAAATGAAATTCTTTTCCACTTGTGATTTAGAGATCACATTCTCTGCACTTTAAGCCCAATAAAATTTCATCAGATGTGTCTTTGCTCCTCACTCCAGAGGAAAGTCAGCCACCGGCAGTGAAGAGAATGTGAGCTGTAAAATGCATTTTGAAAAGAAAACTCGATTAAAACAGAAAATAAAAAAAATATGCAATTGTACCGTATTTTCACGACCATAAGGCTCACCGTACAAAAAGGCGCAGTCTCAGTTATGTGTGCCATTGCTGTATT
>JAUZNJ010037526.1:0-11424 GCA_034780135.1 Jordanella pulchra | reverse complement strand
CATGCTGATTAAAGGTGATTCTGAATAAAACATCAGACCAACAAAGGTTTTTAGTGTAGGGATGGGGTCTTAAAGATCCTATTTAATATTTGCCAAGAGGTTGTTATGTTTCAAAGGTACAATTATTCTGACAAATGAGTTTCATCATTGAATGTTGCTACATTTGTGTACACTTACAATGTTAAATAACTAAGTCTCACTTAGATCTGTTCTACCAATACAGTGGTAGGTAGGGTTAAAGTTATTTTTTTTTATAATTGCACAGAAGTCTGCATATTTTTTAAAAGAGGCTTTAATCAGAACATTAGGTCCTATTGTAGTCCACCTGTTAAGCTTCCTACACAGAAGCCTCCATATCACTTACGTGTAATATAAGATTGCTAGAGTTCTGGAGAGCAGGGTACTTTCCCCCACTCCCAACTTCAACACAGGCTCCTCACTTAAACCACTGACTCATCTTCTGCAGTCAGAATCCACTTTCTTTTTCAACCTTCCCTCTGTTTCTTTTCCAGAATCATCCAGTAAATTTAAAGGCATTAGCAGCTCAGGTTCATCATATTTCTGTGACATCTTTATTAGCTCGACAAACCTGCTCCACAGCTGTTGCTAAGTAACTATTTGACCTGCGCTCATTTAGGTTTTCAGTGTTTAGCGTGTCACCATAGCAATGATATGCAGGGTATGGTTAAATATTTGCAAGGTATTAGTTAATGTCGACACAGGCTGGCCGAACTGTATTTATCAGGGTCTTTAAGGAACAAGTTTGAAGGACATTAAAAACAAAAAGACACCTCAAATCTCATCCTTAACGCTGTTGATCAGCCAGTAAACAGAATATCCTCATGTGTAATGTAGACATATGCTCAAATAGGTAAAAAGTTTAAAAGACGATGCAAGTAAAAATATCAGTAGTGTCCTTTTGTTTCAGCAAGAAAAGAACCTTAGTGGCCTTTAGGTGTCTTCTTTAATGTTGACTAAGCCTACCTGTCATCAAGAGCCATGTGATCATGACTTGGCATTTTAAACCTAGTAATGGTGAGTCAGAGCCCTAAAAAGTTTCCCTGAGTTCCTCTCATATAGGCACACTTGTGTTTTGTAGAGGAGTCTAGGAATAAAAAAAAAAACCTGAAATAGAACAAAGAGTTTCAATTTTGCTCTATTAGAAATAAGTTTTACTCTAATTTAATTTAAAGTGCCGTTTAGCTGTGAGATAAAAATATTAAGCCCAAAATTTTCTCAAAAACTATTAAACAATCAAGATTTTCCTGTTTTAATTCTATCTAGAGGTTTGAATATGGACAAAATGCCTTGTTGGAACTATTTTGTTTTATTACCTTTACTACAGTAATTTCATTGAGGTAAGTATAGAATATTGGGTTGCACAGTTTCCTTTTTTTTTAAACAAAAATATTTTCTTTCCCCCACATGCTTATTTTCAAGATTCTTGTTTCAGTTAAATACATTATTAGACAATAACAGTGTGATTGAATTGTAACTAAGAATCACATCAGGTGCAATCAGAAAATTAATCAAATACACTGCTGATCAATGTGTCAGGGAGGTTTATTGATTGTAATGTGGACTTTGTATTAGTCCAGGTCCTGTACAATCATTAAAAATCCATTCACCCTGATCCTATCGCTTAGTTTAAAGTACATTGTACCACAACTAACCATGGATTTAGCTGGCACCTCATGTTTTTGGATGTAAAATATGCATACAGTTTTATTAATTGTTTTTTTTTTCAAACAACAATATTCAACTATTGGTCTATTAACTTAATTTGAGATATAATAAATGATTTTTTACTTTGAAATACACCACTTGGCACATATTAATGTTCTGTAAAGAGTGCTCTTCTCAAAAACTTGGCTATTTGACCTAAGAGGGTCTGATCTATCACTGAATGAGTCATGTGGTGCAGAGAGCCACTTTACGGCAGTGCGGGGTTGCCAGTTACTTTCAGGACTGCTAAACCTGAAAGTTACAGCTTTAGCTCCCTAGCGGCTACAAATTAAACGCTGTTGCTTTTTAATGCTTATTTCTACTCATTGACTTGTATGTAGAACTTGTTAAAATCGTCAAAGCCCTCAATATTTCTACCACAACGCTTAGAGTGTCAGAAAGGAAACTATACACACACCTCTAACCTTTATAAAGGCCCTGCTTAATCTGCCATGTACAGGGCTATAGGAAAAGGATTTGAAGCTCGATGTTTGACGTCTTTTATTTGAATCATCACATCTTGGCATCATAACTTTCTGCTTAACAGGTCACCATCTTCTGTGCTGCTGGTAAATGGCTGTTACATGTGAAATATTTTAACCACCTTTTACAAATACAAAGACCTTAGACCTTGGTTAGAGGTTGGGATGATCTAACCACGGATAAGTTAAAAGGTACTGAACTGTGTATATTTTTAACCAGAGATGTTTAGGCATTTGAGTCAAGCTCTCTTTAAAAACAGATACTACGTGACTGACAAGGCAGAAAAAAAGACTCTTTGGTTAATGATCCAACCATACAGTTTTATCAAAGTACACAGTGAGTACACTGATAAAAGTAAATGAAAATCGGGTGTGTGCTGAAGCCCAGTTAGAAAGTCCAGCCAGCATATGGTTATTTTTTTTTTATTTTCATAATTTGACTTTATGATGACAAACAATCAGCTTACTTCTGTCATCATGCCTTGACATGTTATACAACTTTACAGTGTATAAAGTAAAAAAGATGATAAAAGATGTAATGGAAGAAATGCCATGTGGAAAAATTGTGAAATGTGGAAAAATCACATACATATACCCTCAGCAAATTGCAAGTCACCTTCAGCAAGAACACTCTTACACTTGCATTTCTGTGCATGCCACTCCCTGTTCTGGAGAAACTCCCTGCGACTGTAGCAAGAGACAGAGCAAAACCACGGGGATCAAAGCAACCACACCATCATGTAAACATACATACACACATAAGAATGTTATTTTGCTTCCCAAGTATCCACGCCGATTTCCTTCACTAGTGAAAGGGAATTAATTTCAAAGAAGAGGTCAGATTTTTCCACTCACTGTTGACAGGCTGATATATTTCTGCTAGCTTATAATAAACAGTATTATTTATATCTAGCTGGAGATATTATTAGCTGAACATGAGAAGCTTTTTTGGCCTCAGCCATCATGTCGGTAGATCATCATGTCAGAGAAAAGAGCATGTAAGGTCAGGTTTTTTTTCTTCTTAATTTAATCAATATGTAAATTGTAGCTGTTTGTTTAAAAACACAAAAAATCTTTCATGTGATGATTAGACACTACAGAGGTTCAACTTTATGTAGAAATATCAGAATTTGGTACAGGCCTTTAAATCACAGTTCAGTATCTTAGATTAGTTAATCCATACCACATTGATCAAATCTGCCTTAAAATAATACTCCATAAATACAATCAATAAAGAAAAGGCGTAAAGTGTGCATTAAAAAAACAGCCATCAGCGGGTCACCTGAAGATTTGGATAAATCACAGAAAACTGATTTTAAAAAGCTGATTATCTATCAAAAGTAGTTAACAACTGAAGTATATGTAATTCAGTTGAGCTATAGGATTCATTTAAATCCTATAACAATTTTATTTTCTAAGATTAAAGTTTTCAACACTAAACTATGTTTGCAATTCTGCTCATATTAATATTTCGAGTACTCTGATGTTTTTCATTGCTTTGACCTGATCTGAATTACCAACCTGGGCCTGCATTAAATGTTAAGGGCAGCTGGGTTTCCATTTTTGCTTATTTTGTTTATTTTCTAGATAATTGGTTGTTTCAGTTGGACATAAAGTCTACTACATAGGTTGCCTTGTTGGACAATGCCAATATAAAGATTTTGCTGGAGTTTAATGGGAACCTGTATTGTAACCTAATAGTAGTTTTTAATAGTAAATGGTTGGGATGTTGGGGGGTTTTTAAGCTGAGGATTTTGTATCTGGTTGTAATTTTATTTCACTGTGGAATAACAGTAGAAACATGTAAATTGTCAAAGTAGCTGCGTGATGCATAGACTTCCGCAATGTTGTTCCTCACATAAAGGATTTGCAAGGATAAAGAATTAAAAGGACGCTATATTTGAGCCAAAGGTTCTGTTCTATAGATCTAAATTTTAGAAAATTCTCAAGTGTAAAACAATTTAAAGTCAGTATTCTCATTTGAATCCTACACACTAAGAATACATTTGCTGATAGTGCTATTTTTCAGCTAAAGTTTCTTTTGGTTGTTACCCTAAAAAGTTGTGAGCCACAGCTACTCGTAAGTCCGAAAGGTTTTAACTGCTGAGATGTAAATACATGAAACTGTGAGCAGTTTTTTTTTTTTTGACTCATGGTAATTAAGACATTTCAATACTTGAGTAATTTGTGTGTCTTTTCCATTGTTTTGATTGACTTGCTCACTGAGGGATTGTCAGACATCAATATCACAGTGACTTCTACACTTACCCAACATTAATTAGAATATATGTTTCGTCATTGCCAGGACTCAGGATGACTCATTCAAGCCGGTGACACATGCAAAAGCAGTGTAAAACGAAAAAAAAAAAAACACAGCTTTTTAAATTATCTGATATAAACTATGACTTTTTTTAAAAAAAAAAACTTTACAGCTGCCCAAAACTTTATCTATTTTGTTCTGTTCCTGCTGCACGGTATTTCAGCTGTAACCATAGTAACGTAGAATTAATGACTCAGTGTTGTAGTAGAACCCATGGCCAAACTGTGCAAATCTTATCAGATACATACTTTATTAGAAAAATGAAAGCAATGTTGATGTTTTACCTGATTATTAACTTTATTTAAATTACATTCTAAATGTATTGTTTTATTTATTTCCCTTTGGGGATTAATAAAGTATAACTGAATTGAATTGTAATTGAACTGCATTCAGTTGAACTGAATTGAGTGGAATTTAATTGAATCGAAATGAAGTGAAATGAGCTGAATTAAATTTAATTGAACAACTATAACAGCTGACTACAACACCAAGGAACAGGGCAGAATAGACAAAAAATTATTTGTACTCCTAGCATATTTAGATTTTAGTTTAAATTTACTCACATGTCTCTAGAGACTTGAGAAAACTTTAATTATCTGAAGTGGTAGAGTCAGAGTCTGTAATCTGAAAGAAAATACTTGGAGGCAGTTGAATATTAGGGCGATGGCAAGTTGGTGCTCAGTTTAGCTACAGATAAATTGTAAGATATATACAGAGTTTTGTTGCAGATTTTAAAAGAAGTGCGTTTCGAATGTTAAACCATTTAGTGTACTTAAGCAGTACAGTAATAAACAGCTTACAACAGCCCTATGTGGTGTAAAACATAAAAACATTTCTACACATCAGCCTTAAGAAATTTTTTAGTCACGTGTATTTTGTTCACAGCATAAGGTTTCGACTAATCAATAACCTAATATGCAGTTCTGATATAATCATCACTGAAACCAGAAGATATAGTGGGGGGTATATTCTGGTAAACACAAGTGTACTGTAATATCCTCTGCTTACTTGGGAAGTAAAAAAAAAACGAAAAAAAAAAAACTATACATTGTGTGATCACTTAACACACTTCCCAAAAGTGTAGTAGGCTATTAGTCACTGGAATATACGAGGTTACATACTGTAAACATATGATTGAGTATACAGGTTTTGATATGTTCAGAAAGGACTAGATCATAACAGACTTTTTGGCACTCCCTTTGAGCTTAAATGTTTCAGATTGTTAAAATATCTGACAAAGTTGGGGGGGTATTTATTTTCCTGCAGGAAGTTTATGGTTCTTCACTTTATGCCTCAGAGCAAAAACACATTTGGTTTGGTTTTGCCCTTGAGGCAGAGTCTCTACTAGAACTATGCAAATAAGGCACTTTGCCTTCACATACCTATGAAACTGAAACATTTCACACAGCTGGCTAAAAATACTCAGTTTTCTTTCGCCTTTCTCTCTGTTTTTTTCTAAAGGGGGAGGAGAAGGGGGTTGTGAGAGGGAGGATCATCCGGGAACAACTTGTGGAAACCCCACCCGTTATGGGAGGGTTTCATCAGCCTCAATAAAAGCTCTGAAAAGGCAGAGTGAAGCCAACTCTACACGCAGGCATTTCATTTAACACTGAACCAAGGATCAGAGCTCAGTTTTTTTGGTAGAGCCAAAAGGATACAGTATGTCCGATATGCATGACGACATCTTTGCTAAAGTAAGTAAAATCACAAGTTGCCCTTTCTTTCTCTGTCTGTATTGGTCTGTTTTATTCTTCTAAACTTTTTAAAATACAACCAAAAATGTTTTTACTCATGTCACACTTAATTTGAGTCAATTTATATCACTTTACAGGCAGTGTGTAGGCTTTTTTGGTAACTGTGTGAACTATTTTACAGAACCTTATGAACTTGGCCTTGAATGAAGACCAGCTCTTGCCACAGTCACAGCTTAAAATTCCAGGGCAAAACCGACTGAGCCGATCGGTCTCCTTCTTCTGCCCCTCCTCCCATCCTGCCTCTTCGAGCCTCAGCTCAAGCTCTGAGCATGTTAACGACGATGACAATGTTAGCTCTATTTGGTCACCCATCTGGAGGGGGACACAAGTTTCCAACACAAAACAGCTCAACTTCCGCCCTGACCGCTCTATGAGTCTGACTGAGCCCAGCAGCTGCCTGCTTCCTTCAATCGGACACCTTAAAGGTCTGGAGCCTTTTCCTCTGAGCTCTGCTACTACAGTCGCCCCCCCACCGGGTTTTCCACCCGCATCTAACCTCCCAGCTCAGGTACCACCAATGCTTTCCTCCAACCGTTACAAGACTGAGTTATGTCGGGGATACCAAGAGAGTGGAACCTGCAAATATGGCAGCAAGTGTCAGTTTGCCCATGGTGAGGCCGAACTGAGAGGACTGTACCGCCACCCTAAATACAAGACTGAGCCTTGCAGAACCTTCTACAACTTCGGCTACTGTCCATATGGCTCACGCTGTCACTTCATCCATGAGGAGAAAATCAGTGGTGGTCCCCTACCATCAGCTAAATTTGAGCAGCAGCAAAATCTTTCTGGCATCCACAACCCACGCCACCAGCTTCGCCAAAGTGTCAGCTTTGCTGGCTTCATGGGCCCTTCCCGCAGCTCCTCTCCTCCATCATTCTCTTCACTCTTAAATGATCCCAACCTAGGATTCACTCGTGCGCCTTCAGTTTCCCCTCCTCCCTCAGATCTCCTCTCCCCAGGGTATGGAGACTCCATGCAAAGGGAGACATCTGCATTCCATTTTGGGAGCCACCAGACCCGCACCAGCACCGGAGACATTCCTCTCATCCTTGAACCAAAGCCCACGCGATGCATGTGTGGCCATGGAAATAATTTTACAGGCAACAAAACCAAAGCCTTCTCCAGCTCGGTGGACCAGGACAGCAACATGCTGTTTCCTGGTCCTGGTGGTACCGGGGGTTTTACCAGACCCACTGGCCTGCAGCGCTTCTCATCTGAGGACTCCCTGGAGGACAGCTACAGCAGCAGCAGCTCCAGCGGAACCGAGTCTCCAACCTTTGATGGGTCAGCCACCAAACGGCTCACTGTGTTCGAGCGTTTGTCCCTCTCTGACTGAAGAAAAATGTCAGATGGGACGAAACAAAGAGGACTATGACACTTACGTAGCTTTTCCATTTCCTGACTCTTTTCAAAACTGTTCAGAACAAGACAACTTAACACTTGTAGAACTTTTCTTTTACAAACTACACATACTAAGACAATTTTAGAACTTAAATGTTATCAGACTTTATTTTTATACTCATAGCTTAGCCTGTTAGATCTTTGTATGTGGTCTTCCAAGAGAATTACCTCCTCTGCAGGTTTTCACCTTACCAGCACATATTTTGGCTCACTACAAATCAGTGGTGATTAAAAAAGGCCTTTTTCTAGTGATAATCTTCAAAGCCTGTGACTTAAAGACTTTTCCATCCTCTGTGCCACAAGCAGTATGTTTGATTCAGTAGCCTTAATCAGCAAGACCTGACATGTGTCTATTATATGCACTTTACAGCTAATTCAAATGGGGAAAAATGTCCCAGTAGCATTCAACCAAAGCTTCATTTGTAATTCTGCTCAGTGTGTATGGAAAACGAGTGACTGTACAAGAATGCATGTGAGGATGTTTGAGTTTATTTTTCTTTTATCAAGACTTGGGGTGCAAGTAAATATTGCAGAATACTGAAGGATCAAAGTATGCTAATAGATAGTAGAGTTGTGACCTGAATATCTGTATCCTGACATGCTTTCCTGGTGTTTGATTCTGTAAAATGTTCTGTCATATTTACTCATTTGTTAATAGCACACCATCTATTTTTGTTTTTTCCCCCATGTTTGTTTGACAGCCTGGTTCAGGGAACACCGCAGTATTCCATATGGTTATTGGTTGGCTCTTGTTGTTTAACTTAAACTAATGTATTTATTGTATTTATTCATGTTTAAAAGAAAAGAAACTATGTGTTTTGTACTTTTATTTATGGAGAGATATTTCCAACTCTCTGAAATATCAATGTGAGAAAAAAAAACAGAAAAAGAGAATATTATATTTTTAATTGCCTGAAAAGCAAACAATAAATTCATAAATAAACAACACTTTTTTGTTGACTTTTTATTGATTTACCTTTTGAGTTTCTTCATGTTCTATCTTCTTTATATTCTAGTCAACCATGAACACACAAAAGCAAAATATCCTTAAAGAAAAATTGTTTTTATACACAACAATTGACATTAACTGACTGCCTTTCCAGTTTATAAGATTCTTTGACATTTTAGAAAAACATTTTAGAAACAGTTTATACTTATTTTTTTACACTCCCACTCAGCTTTCTCAAGCTCTCACCTGAGAAACTAGGCTATTGTGTAAATTGTATTATTGGACCTTTGTGTTTATATTCAGTAGTTGTTCAACTCTGAAAAGTAACTAAAACCAGTATATTTAACTACCCCCCACTCTACAACAGAGACTATTGGTCTTCCTCCTATTTTGAACGAACTTATTCAGGAAACTAAAGAAATATTCAAACTACATATATAGCTAAATTAACAAACAGTAGCCACAGTGTACTGACTCACATGTAAACTGCAGAAGCACAACACCTATCTTTTTTCATGCCTAGAAATGTCCTAAAACCCAGTTTTATTACAGGGAAACTAACTGGATTACACAACATGCTGTTTTCCCAGGAAACAAGTCAGCTGCTGTCATTTCCAGCTTCCAATCTTGATTGATCTGTTCTGCCTTGTGAGCTCAATGTTCTCAAAGTTGCGCAAGACACATTCAGATGTTAAGCAGAAGTTCACAAAAGTACCCTGTTGCAACTTCCACTTTATATTCCATGTGAGGCATTGTGTTGTGCAACCACACCACCACCCTTACAGAGTTTTGGTAGCTGAAGCAAGGAAACAAAGGCTTTGAGCTGAAAATATTAGACGTGTTAGCTACTTTGGCTGGACAGATGACAATGTAACAAGTTTCAAATGCTTGTTGATTTTCTGTGTTGCACATAAAGGACAGAGTGTTATGATTTTTTTTGTGTACAGTGTGTAAAGTATGCACTGTATGAATAATTAACATTTAGAGGGTCTGATTCTTGACAGAGATTTGAAGGTAGTGTTGGCATGATACAGTGCTGACCGGTAAATCAAGTCTTTGGAAGGGGTTTTAAATTATGTTTCTTGGGAAGATGAAAGATGATTTTATTTCTGAAAACCAACAAACTTACCCTTGTAAGTCCTACTAAACTGCAAGCCTATTGCACAACCTTATTCTTCACTTGTCAACAGAGTTCTTGTACAATGGTTTAGTCATTTTTACAGTTTAATAACAATTTTGAGCTTCATCTAATTTGACCTGTATTCACTTTCATGCACATTATCACCATATTATGTCATACCAATACAGAGCACGGAGCATTTACTCATAACCTTGAACCGTTTCACTTTTATAATGGTACTACAACCTTCCATGTTGAGTTGCCTGTTAGAAATTATTCTGAGAAGTAAAAAAATCCTATGAAACTAGTCGCTAATGAAGATCCATCCATCCATTTTCCACCACTTATCCATCAGGATCACAGGGCGTTGGTGTCAATCTCCAATAGTCATTGGGCAGTACTTAAAGATCTCTTGTTTATAAATCAACCTCAATATAACTACAGCAGTTCTCTGAAGGCCTCGGAGTTTTGTTATAGAACATTAGTGAAAATACAACACCACAGAGACAGAGCAACACAGAAGAACAGTCAAATGTAAAGATGTCGTGACCTGGAAAGCAAGTTTAGGTTACAAAACAATGTCTCAAAACTTTGAACATCTCACAGAGCACTGTTTAATTAATTATCTGACAAGGCATGGAGTCTCACACGACTTCAAACTGATCCAGACCTGCAAACCACCATAACTAAAAGAGCAGAGACTTTCAGCTCAGATGCAAATTTGGGCCATATGATAAAGTCTCAAGAAAATAGTCATAGTTGGAAGAAAATTATAAAATGAACAAAAACAACTTTTTGCAACAAGTACAATTTGCTATGTGTAGTAGCAAATTAGCAATGTACAATACCCTGATCACACCATGTGTGACAGAAAAGATAGTGGTGGCATTATCAATGAATAAGTTAAATACTGTCAGGTTGTGTAGAGGTTTATAGAGGACCCAAATGCAGAGATGATTTCTTGCAGTTTTAATGATAAGGGCGGTGGCAACAAAAGCATATATCCAGAGATAACAAACCAGGGACCACAGGGACCAGAACAAAGAACATCAGGAGGGAATTAAGAGAATCCAGCAAACATTAACTGCAAAGAAGGAATATATATGGCCAACAGAACAATGAATGGAGTTATCAACTGATAGGAAGCAGGTGTGGACTGAAGTAACTAGAAGGGAGCTGGAGAGGGAGAGAGTAACAAGGGAATAAAACAGGGCTTAAATACACTGCCTGGCCAAAAAAAGTCACCACCAAAAAATGGTCACACTCTCTAATATTTTGTTGGACTGCCTTTAGCTTTGATTACAGCTGCATTTACTGTAGCATTGTTACATTAAGCTTCTGCAGTGTCACAAGATTTATTTCCATCCAGTGTCGCATTAATTTTTCACCAAGATCTTGTATTGATGATGGGAGAGTTTGACCACTGTGAAAAGCCTTCTCCAGCACATCCCAAAGAGTCTCAATGGGATTAAGGTCTGGACTCTGTGGTGGCCAATCCATGTGTGAAAAAGATGTCTCATGCTCCCTGAACCACTCTCACAATTTGAGCAAATCTCACAATTTGATGAATCCTGGCATTGTCATCTTGGAATATGCCCCTTCCATTTGGGAAGACAAAATCCATTGATGGAATAACCTGGTCATTCAGTATATTCAGGTAGTCAGCTGACCTC
>JAUZNJ010037525.1:0-11425 GCA_034780135.1 Jordanella pulchra | reverse complement strand
TAAGCCTATGGAGCCCTGGGATGTAGATGTGTGTGTGTATATGTGCATGTTTGTATATATATGTATATGTATGTATACATATATAATATAATTGATGATGTTCAATTGTTCAATTGTTGTATTGTTGATATATAATATCCCCCGTTGTCCCCCCCGTTTTTTTTTTTTTTTTTTTTTTTTTGTTTTTTCTTTTTTCTCTCTCTGTTGAATGTGGGTGGGGTTTGGTTGTTAAAAGACAAAGCAAATTCAATTCATGTTACCGTATTTTTTATGCACCTTTGTACTTCTTTTGAATAAAAATATAATGGAAAAAAAAAGAAAAAGAAAAGAGCGATTAGCATGTAGCTCTTGTCTAGATAAAAAAAATATCAGCCTCACTTTTTTGGTTGTAGGAAAAATAAACGTTTGGTCACAGGCAGAACCCAGTTTAAGGCCTGACCTTCAAAAGGTTTGTGTGCTCTAAAACCTTTTCAAACATGTTTGTACAAGCAGAGCAGATTTTTGTTTCTTCATTCACTAGGCAATCTTTGTAAATAACCCACTTTTTGCACATAGTATAAATAAAACTGCATGTGCAATTTATCATCCCTTATTCTGAATCTTTCAAAATCAGGCTCTTAGTCTCCAGCGATTGAATCTCTCACCAATTTGCAACAAGGGATCTAGAAAGCTGCACCAGCCTCGTTATTTAATTGATCTCACTGAAGGACCTCAGGATCATTTTTAAGTCCTTAAATTATTGTTTGTTTTGTTGGAGCCTTGGCGTACTTTCAATCTTGAAGAGTTTGCCATAGCTTACCCACACATCCAGACTGCTATTTCATCTACCTCTGCCAGTCTTCTCTTGCTCTCCAGGCCTCCTCAACAGCCAATAGCATCGGGACTTTCCTTCATAAGTTGCCTAATCAGGGTCAAGTTCCTGCTTCCAATGAGCTGCGGCATCCTTCCACCCCTGGTCTACCTCCTAAATCAGATCCATTCTTCTAAATCTTAAATGTCCACCACTAATTTCCAGGCTCTGAGGTGAAGACATCTCAGTTCTCCTAAATTCAGCCATATTATCACCATCAATGTTAACCTGCAAGTCTTTGTGAGGGTCTTAGTGCCAAAAATATCAACATTGATTAATGCAATACATTTTATATTGCCTCCTTGTGAATTTCTCCAGTTTGAAACTATTTTTATTATTTTTCTGCCAGTGCAGAGTTATTAAGTTAAAAAAAATCAGATAGCTCTACCTTATAAAAAGACAAATAAATCATCAAACTGTAAAGGATCTACTTTTTATTTCAACTAAATAGGAAAGCATGATGTCTTAAGTGAAAAAATCTCCAGGATCATTTTAGTAAACTCATTGTACTGAGTATAATAAAGGTATTCTGATTCTGAGTAACACATTTAATTCTTAATTATACAGAAGTTTTTTGCCAGTTAACTCAGGGTGTCAGAGTTTATACGAAATGTATATTGCTGGTCAATGCAAATACTCTCCAATTCTTGAAGCTATGACCCAATAATAACAACATTACAGTCATACATTGTACTGTCTGAAAAGATGATGATTAACTCACCTTAAAAATAAAAATGAAACTGACAATACCGTGGTCCTCCTTTACCATAGCTCTAAATTGAGCCGGGGAATTCAACTGGTTATTTGAAAAAAACAAACAAATAAATCGATACATAAGAAAAAGAACAAGATTGCAACATCATGGTAACAGTAGGGTTATTCATCCTGATAAAATAACAGTGTGAATTACACCCCCTTAATCCCTTTACACATGCATTATTTAAAATGGAAACCTTTTCAAATGCAAAAGCTGTGTTTGAAGGCTCCATTTTGCATGCTGCAAAGCTTGTGGTTCTTTAATTTTGCTTTTACTTTCTTATGTATAAAGCAATGTAACAAGCATTCCCTTCTTAAATATTAACATACATTCCCTGGTAAGAAAAAGTAATAGTGCAAAAAAAGAAGAAAGAAAAACAGCTGCATGTTTGAAAATTTGAACCAACATCCCAAACAAATGAAAAACAGAGTTAGTACAACACTGATTATAACAAACTATGGAAATTCAAGAATAAAAGGATTGTTTAAACTGATACATAAAAGAAAAATCATACAACTGTATATTAGCGAAAAATAAATTGTGCATCTACAAAAGAAATCTTTAATAAAGTACTGTGGCAAAGATTAATAATTTACTAAATCCACAACATTTGGATGACCTTTTGACAGACAGTGTGATGATTTGAATTCTCAAGCTTAATGATATTTTTTTTTATACATTGTGTCTGAATGTCGCTGGTGTCCTGCTTGAATAGCAATTTCAGACTGAGAGTTAATTATACATCGAATGTTTGTCTAATGGTATAAAAGGTGGAAATCCAATCCTAATTTGGTGATTTTAGTGTGTTTACATATGTAAGTCCAGACAATGTGTCTGCTAGTAGTAATTTCTTAAATATCTTCTGTAGGTCAAAAGGAGAGAAAGGTTACATTTATTGGATAATGAGATTTGCATTAGATTTTCTACACCAAATAATTGTAAATGAATCTACAATGAAACTTTTAACGAGAACAAAAGCAAATGAAAGTTTTCTTTAAACATAGTATAATCATTGAAAAATTTATCAACCAAAATATAATTTAACTTTTCAAACATGTTAGAGAAAGATTAGATAACTATATGTACAAAGAGCCTTCATGACATGAAATAAACAAGAACATTAATACTATGCAAGCATGTCTATGAATTAATAATATCTGTTTTAGTTGTTGTTTTCAGGTTTTCACTTATTTTTAAAAGAACAAATTTATTTCACACAGAGCTGGAAAAAACAAACAAACAAAAACATTGTTTGAAAAACTTGTATAGTGATTACAGCTCATCTTATATATTTACTGGCCTATTTTTAAAACTCCTCGCCAAGACAAGGATGATAGCTGCTTTAAAATTGCTTTAAACTTCTGTGGCATAGCTTCAACAAGATATAAGAACAAACTTTAGAGACTTTGGTCCAGGTTGTAATGATGGCTTCTAGCTGTAGCTATCACTCAGTTTGCTATACCTCTATGTAGTGAATCCAAAACATCCCAAATGTGCTCTAATAGATGAACTATAGAGGTAGTTGGTTAAATTTAAGAGACGGTATGGTCATAAACATTACTCAGGTTGGCTTTAATGTTCACAATACTGAAGTAGTACTAAGGGATGGGTTGTGTGTTAAAAAATATCCACCTGTGTATCCATGCTTTCAGGTGGTTGATGCCAAGCCCTGATCCCTGTCTGAATTAGCCTGGCCAGCCAGACTGACTTACTCCCTATGAAAAGCATATACAGCGGATAGACAGATCCCGATTTCAGAGGAGAGACCAGGGGAGGGACTAACAGAGTCAGTGAAAAAAGCTTAGAGCCAATCGGATTTGAAAAAGAAAAGCTTGAACAACAGGAAGTTAGTAAAATTTTAGAACTATATCCAGCTCATTTGGGACCTCATGACACCGTTGCTCCGATGGAGCTGCAGTCTTGACTGTATGGTTTCAGAAAAGCACTATTGCGTTATGGGTACGCCTTGTGTCAGCTTGTGCTGTGAGCACACAAAACTGATGCTCATTGTTTCAGTCAACACATTTCCAGGTGTGTCCAATTCCAGTAAACCTTTGCACATTGTGGCTCATTTCCAGTTCTTCTAGCTGTCATGCATTTATAGTTCTCGTCAGTTTCCATCCCCCAGGGGCTAATCTATTGTACTTTCAGACACTATTTTTACATTTACTGATTGTAACAACTGGTCTTCTGGACTCCAATTTCACCACATCTTCCAGCTAAAATATGCTGCAAGGCTGCTGATGTGCTGTTTGTGCGAATGCTAACAGGTTATCAAAAAGCTACGCCAATGGCCTTTTGTATTAGACGCCCCTAATAAAATAGGCCATGGGTGTACCTAGTGAAAGATGGATGATTTCTTTGCTTTTTGACTTTTTGCGAAGGTAAAATTCAGCTAACTTCTAACAGAAACATCTGTCCTATTGTGCAATTCAAGAAGAGGAAGAGACAATACGGATTTATTATTAGTTACAGTAATGAATAACTCACTGTATAACCAAGTTTCAAGGTGAGAGCATTCATCACATCCCTTCTGCATGTATCTTATATGCTTCCGCATTCAGTAATAAGACTAATCCTTGGCAAAATGAAAAAAAAAACGTTTAATTATTAGCCATGGAATTGGCATTAAGAGTCCTAAGATGAAATCATAAATGAGATGCTATTTAAAGAGAAACTAATCAAGCATGATTTCAGAAAGCATTTACAAGGCAATTCAATACGCTTTTATGACAAGGGACATGGCATCTATATTGACATACTTTGTAATTAAAGGAGGCTGGAGAAAATAAATCCTGCAAGGAAAACCAGAAAATTAAAATAAAAATAATATCTATAGGAAAAGCAATAATTAGTTTTGCCTGTTGCAACAGAGGGTCAGAGAACACTCAGCAGCTTGTACTGCAGCTTTAACAGCTATGGACTTTATTTGGAGGGCGGTTGTGTTTAGTTTGCAAGAGAGACTATGTGTCATTTGTTGGCTTTAGAAGTCTCTGGTTCTCTAGCAAATATCAAAGCAGGGTTCAAGTCGTAAATGTGCTGCTACTTTCAGTTCACGTTGATACAATTATTTGTCAAATTCAGCTATTTTTAAATGGTTTATCAGCCATTTTTTATAGGTATATATTTAAAGTTTTCCAAAAAAAAAAAAAAAAAAAAAGTACATGACTTTGGATTCGGAGATTATCAGTTAGGTCAAATTAATCAGCTGTCAAGGATACACAATCGCTGCATTAGGGCCTTATCATTGTCATAGTGTAGTATATTAACAAATGTACAACTTTCAACTTCACTAGATTATTACTGAAGGAAATCAGCACATCGTGTGGTGTTATAAGACTAAAAACCACATCGTCCCATCACTTAACAAAGAAATAAGTGTTTTTTGTGGTTATTATCATACTGTCACTGAGAACCCTGAGTTTTAAGATGTTTAAGAGACGAAACCAAAAAGAGGTTGGATAAACAGGCCCATGGTCCCCAGGATGCACACTGTCACAAAGACCCAGAGGAAGATTCTGTCAATGACCATAGCCACATACTTCCAATCGTCTTCCACCTATGAGTAAGAGAAGGCAAAAAACAACTGTAGTTGTACACAACAAATTCATATATAGGCAGAGGTATCAGAAACCAGGTGTTTAAGGTTTGCAGTATAACTAAATACGGTATAATAGCAAGAAGGAAATATGAGTAAAGCAAGAGCAAGAGTAAACTATTTAGTACTAAATGAGAGTCAACATAAGATACACTATTTACACATTAATAAATAACTATGATAGTCGACTTCAATCCACTGTCAATTTGAAAATTTGTTTGAGCCTCAACTTTTGCAGATCAATGATTACTGCTCCCCTTTGTGAGATTTTTTCCTCTTTCCTTCAGTTTTACAGAAAGAGTGGGCAAGCCTTAAATACACACTTAGCTCACACCATTGTTAACTTTTAAAGCAGCTGATTTTCTGTAGCAGACTTTGACTGCAGATCCCTGACTGTACTTCTGGCGTAATGTTTTACACTTTAGAAGCAGTAGAACCCCTGCTGAGTTTGTAGCCCATTGAACAATTCTTTTAAACAGTACATATAACAGTGAGAGAAATTTATCTTTTGTGGGAAATAATTCTAAGGTTTATTTACAGTGTAATTTTTTGTTTTACAGTATGATGATAATAGCAGAAGCACATAAAAATGAAATATTTTAAAAAGTGTTTATGTCTGTAC
This sequence comes from Jordanella pulchra, assembly GCA_034780135.1. Taxonomy (NCBI): domain Eukaryota; kingdom Metazoa; phylum Chordata; class Actinopteri; order Cyprinodontiformes; family Cyprinodontidae; genus Jordanella; species Jordanella pulchra. Next base: position 5,598 of record JAUZNJ010037525.1, on the reverse strand, counting down.
ACGCAATTGTCTTCATAATCAGTCTTTCTTGGCTGTTTTTAAGTTGTACCTTACTAATTCATTTCTTAGAATTTAAAAACAAAATGGTCAAGAAAGACAATCAATAATTCAAACAATTAATCTAAGATATAAACACAGTATTACCGCAGATCCATGGGTTTCCTTTAATATTTTTTTGGTAACACTATGCTCATTTAAACACCTCAAAGGCCATTTTTTTGTCTTTCTGTATTGAAATAGATCCATCTAACATGAAACCACAACCACCCATTTTTTAAACTTCTAAGGAGCCCTGCAGATTCATAAACAAAAAACTATTTTGAAAGCTAGACTAGCTAAGCTAGCTAAAATAGACTTCAAATCTTCTTTATAAGCCCACATGACACTGAATGCCCCCACTGAAATTGTATGTATAATAATTACAGACCACTTTAACAATATTGGTCTGCATCACTGAAAAAAAAATCTGAAAAGCAGAAGGAAGCAATCACCTCTTTAGCCTTGTTTCGACTCCTCATATTCTCGGCTATGTACTTGACGCTCTCAATGGCCTGTTTAATCTCAGGTGACACTACAGAGAAGGCCATCACTGTGTTTATGCTCTGTGGAGTCAGCTTTCCCAACTCTGGTGTCTCTGGGATCTCCCTCACATGCAGGCAGGGGCAAGGACATTTCTTGCTAGTGCAGCCCTCCATGGTTGAGAGCTTAGTATCCGCACCAATTTCCAGGCAGTTGAGAGACCCTCCTCCAACCTGCTGGGGGGATACAAGAACAACTAAAACGAACAGTAGCGTGTGCCTGGTAAAAATCTTACTCAATATTTGAGTGATTACAGATCATTTATTTCAGATTTGACAAAAGCAGCCAATTGGAAACCATACTAATATTTCCATCCAACTAAAATGATCATTTTAGGCAAACTTTTAAAAGTTTGAAACAAAAGGTAATGCAAATTTGCTTTGTTTCCATTTGGTTTAAAGCTAATTAACCAAGCAATGCAAAACATAATGTTGTCACACGGTACATCGTCATGCATGGCTGTACTAAACAGGAAGTAGAGGCTGAGAACTAGCACATACTGTAGATCAGTAATGGAGGGAACTTTTAATGAATGTGTTGCTGTCAGACAGAAACATCTGATCAGTCATTTGAGGTAAAAGTTTGTTTTATATTGATTCAAAGTAGTGTTTCCATCTGAATTAACCCTCTTTTTTGCAAAAGTCCCAAATCACCTCAAGCAAGCATAAAAATCTTTCTTTTTCAAATCTGAGGGAGTTTATTGGTATTTTGCCATTTCTGCGATACTTCAAAATGAGCATTAGAAAAAGCTGATGGAAATGCACCTTATGACCTTTGTTGAAACGTTTAGTTAACCGAATCCTCTAAACCAGCTAAGTGATTATACCCAAAGAGGGAGCACATGTGACAGTACTGGAACTAATGTCTTTTACTTTTACAGAGAGAAAAGGGTCATACATTAGCGGAAATACCAAATTTATAGGCTTCAGTTATTATGGAGGCTTTACAGTGTTACAGTGGAAGAAGTTACTTTTAATATTATAAAAAGCAAAGATTTTATACCAGCCTGATGTCTGATGATGTGAAAATATGAATCCATACCTTTATCATGTAACAACGAGCCATCATACAGAACAGATAGGTTAAAGTTAAAGCCCAGATTATGATCTCATTAATATGACCATGTAGGAAGTGTCAAACTTTCTACAGAGCCATGTGAAGGAATGGTTGATGGCTCCAAGAAGACTCTTCTGGAATTATTTGAATTAAATAAGGTTAATTGTTGTTAGGAATCGAGTGTCCAAACCTTTCTATAATAGAAAATGCATCTTTCTTTGTTTAATGAGTAACAAAACACACAGAAACTTAAAAAGACTCACCAGTTTTTTTTAAGCTGACTATAAGTTGAAGGTATCCCTTACCTGCATCAAACTGTTCTTCCGCTTCTTCCTCCCTTTTCCTCCACCGCCTCCTCCTCCCCCTCCAGCTCCTCCTGCTTCCCCACTGCTGTCCAGACACCCGGCCTTACCCTCCTCATCAATCGGCCTACGCATTAGCATAATCCTTGGCAGCACTTTGAGAAATACCGACCGCACCCAACATGGCATGGTGTGGGTCATTGGTGTGCGATAGTGCACGTTTAGTACGAACACAGTGATGACAATGCTGAGTGTGACGAAAATCATTGTGAAGAGCAGGTACTCTCCGATGAGAGGGATGACCAGTGACGTTGAGGGAATGGTCTCTGTGATAACAAGTAGGAACACAGTGAGGGAGAGCAGGACAGAGATACAGAGCGTGACCTTCTCTCCACAGTCAGATGGGAGGTAGAAAACCAGCACTGTGAGGAAAGAGATGAGGAGGCAGGGGATGATGAGGTTGATGGTGTAGAACAGAGGCAGGCGCCGGATGTAGAAGGAGTATGTGATGTCCGTGTAGATTTCCTCACAGCAGTTATATTTGATGTCATGTTTGTAGCCTGGAGCATCAATGACTTCCCATTCCCCACTTTCCCAGAAGTCTTTCAGGTTTACCTAGAAAACAGGTCACATTTTAAAAACGGAATAATCTACAACATAAACATGAACAGACCAGGCTTAACAGATCGTTCATTTTTAAATTATGTTTATTATAGTAAAATTCGAACTCAGTTGGGCGTTAAAAAGGTTGTAATAAGATTATAAATGTGCAGCCGTTATTATTATAATATTTCAAAAATAATTTCAAAAAACATTTTTGAACAACATTCAGTTTGGATTTATATTTAGATTATGACTGTGGGTTTTAGTTATTATTTTATGATTTTTTTTTTTTTTTTTTTTGCAAGGAAGTTTGTCAACAATTGATAAATAAAAAAACAAAATGCAACCAAAGCAGGAAATTCCAGACAGGCCAGAGCCTGCAAAGTAGACAAAGAAATTGCTGGGTTTCATATGTAGAGATACACCAAGGCTTTTTTATTACCTTCCTATTTGCATAGTAATCCATATTAGAGAAATGATACATAGTATCTCGCACAAGTATTCATTTTTTTAAACTGCTTTCCATATATATATATATATATAATGCTACTTTCTTCTGCTGTGTGTGTTTAGATTTATTTTTATAGGAATCACACTTTTATTACATTAAAGTGAATTTAGAAATCATGTGTTGTTATTTTGCTCTGTTTTGCTGCATTAGAGAAAAAGATGCATATTCATTCATGTTTTTTCTTCTAAAGCCAGATTTCTGCAGCTACAGCTCATATCTAAGCGGTATCTACTGAAGCTGGAAGCTGTGTGTGTGTTTCATTGTTGTCCTAAAGTTGAATCTAAAAAAGATTCAACTAGGATCAATATGTTACTTAATTCTTGAAAGTTAGTTTGGTGCTTGTATATAAGTTTCACCTGCTAATATGAGCGAAACAACAGTGTTTTCTTTCACAGTGTAAAATACACTTCAATGTATTTTATTGGGATTTTATAGGGAGATCAAATAAATGGTAGCACATTATTGTTCAAAAGAAATTACTGGTTTGAAGGTTCGTTTAACACCTTTTACAAATAGTCTGACTGGACTGATATTACAATTACAAAAACATGGATGTTGTTTGTACTGAGCCCCTGGGACTCCACCCATGAAGTTTGCCCATTTGATTTCAGAAGTTATTAATTTCACAGCTTAAGTTTAACATGAATTCAGCTTTGCCACAAAGGTGATAGAAAACATTAGTGAGTAGAAACTAATGCTGCCATCATTTGATAGAAGAGACTGGACTAAATATAAGTCAATCTGGGTAGAAAACATTAGAAGCTACATCAAACTTTAGAGTTCACCTTCCAACAAGGCAATTAAGAATAAACTGATAGAATTGTGAAGAATAGAGCTTTAGACAACAGAATGGTTTAATCAAAGTCTAGACCAGGGTTCCTCCGTTTCGGTTCTCAAGGTTTGGTGTCGTACACCTTTTAAATGCGTCTCTGATTCAACACAGCTGAGTCAGGACTTGACTGCATGCTGAGGATGTAATTTTACCATCAGACTCAAGTGTTTTGAAGCAAAGAAACACCTAAAAGATGCATGACACAGGAACCTGAGAACCGTAATTGAGGAACCTTGGTCTAGGCCAACATCCAATGGGGAATGTGTAGCAAGTCTTAAAACCTGACATTTTATGAAAAAACAAAAAAATAAACACTATTTTCCTTCTGCTTCAAATCCATTTTCCTATTATGTCTATCATATAAAATTCCACTAAAATAAATTGAAGCAGGTAGTTGTAATGAGACACAACGTAGAGAGGTTTGCAGTATTTAACTAATATTCAAGGCTACTTTCTTAAAAGAAATACAAGCTTGATCAGTGTCTCAGAAGTGGCTGAAGGAGTTCACCAAGGAACATAAATCAGCAGGTTGAAATTTATTGTTGAACTTAACAGTTTTGTTCCCATTAAACTTTTCCTATGTTTTTAGCTAAGATCAAAACAACAAACATTGCTTATTTATTCACAAATATGTTTTTAGAAGTTGTTTTAAAAGAAGAAAAATGGACTAATTTTAAAGTTTTGTGAAGTAAATTTGAAATTCAACACAACTACTGACCTTAGATCCAATGAGTACCAGGTCAATCTTAGCTTTATCGTAAGTCCAAGAGCCAAACTTCATGGAGCAGTTTTGATAGTCAAAAGGAAAGTAAGTGATATCCATTGGACATGAGGATTTAAAAATGGCAGGAGGAACCCAGGTGATCGTGCCATCAAACTTCAGCAAGGCTTTGGTCTTGTCCTCTACAAGGAAGTCACCTACAGCACTATACAGTAGGGATATTAATACATTTCCAAGGCAGCCGAGGAATGAAAGGACATACAATAATTAGATTTTAGTAGGACACAGAAAAAAAGCAAACATTTCACTCAATAAGAGAAAATACTGTAAATGATATTGAGATTTGCATATCCCAGGATGTGCAATAAACAGAATAAACAGTTTAGAGTTTAATTGGAATCAGAATATCATACTGAACTTATTTTTTTTGTGTGTTTTTTTTAATTAGTACTAAAAGATTTTGAAATTATTTAAGAAGCTAAAAATATTTCCTTGCCATTTGCTTGTGATAGCAATTACTTGGTTTTCAGTTTCTTTTTTTAAGCTAATCAAGAAACAGTTAAAATACTCAGGCACCAAATGCTCATTTTCACATCACTCTAACAAATGATGTCAACACTGTAAGGATCCGGAGTTTGATTCTAGTTTTGATTATTATAACCTTCTGTTTCCTGAGTTCAGTCTTTGATTAACTTGGTGTTTTCATAGTCCTGTATGTTTTAGGTGTCTCCTTGTTGCATCACACCACAGAGGAATTGGTGATTAACAGGCTTCAGCAGCACTTGATTGCAGAAGAAGAGTCATTTGAATCAGGTGTGCTGAAGAGACATGTCTAAAAAATGCAGGACAGGGGTCCCTGAGGACCAGGGTGAACTGATTTATAGGAATTTCTGTTGCATGCACGATAGATAGAACGACAGACAGACAGACAGACAGACAGACAGACAGACAGACAGACAGACAGACAGACAGACAGATAGACAGATAGACAGAT
>JAUZNJ010037524.1:0-11425 GCA_034780135.1 Jordanella pulchra | reverse complement strand
CCTCGGCTTCAGGAGGAGCAGTGTGGTTTTCGTCCTGGCCGTGGAACAGTGGACCAGCTCTATACTCTCTGCAGGGTTCTTGAGGACTCATGGGCTTTTGCCCAACCGGTCCACATGTGTTTTGTGGACCTGTAGAAGGCATTCGACCGTGTCCCACGTGCCACCTGTGGGGGGCGCTTCAGGAGTACGGAGTCGGAGGCTCTTTACTACGGGCTATCCAGTCTCTGTACAAGCGGAGCAGGAGTTTGGTCTGCATTGCCAGCATTAAGTCGGACTTGTTCCCGGTGTATGTTGTACTCTGACAGGGCTGCCCTTTGTCACCGGTCCTGTTCATAACTTTTATGGATAGGATTTCTAGGCGCAGCCAAGGGTCGGAGGGGGGTCTGGTTTGTGGACCAGCAGATCTCGTCCCTGCTTTTCGCAGACGACCTGGTCCTGCTGGCTTCCTCCTGTCAAGACCTACAACAGCACTGGGGCGGTTCGCAGCTGAGCGTGAAGCGGCCGGGATGAGAATCAGTTCCTCCAAATCTGAGGCCATGGTTCTGGAGTGGAAAAAGGTGGCTTGTCCCCTTCAGGTTGGAGGAGAGTTCCTGCCTCAAGTGGAGGAGTTCAAGTGAGGGGAGAATGGAGCGGGAGATCAATAGACAGATCGGTGCGGCTGCTGCCATAATGCAGTCGCTGCACCGGTTTGTCATGGTGAAGAGAGAGCTGAGCAAAAAGGCAAAGATCTCGATTTAGCGGTCGTCTACGTTCCTACCCTCACCTATGGTCATGAAATCTGGATCTTGAATGAATGAACCAGATGCAAGCGGCCAAAATGAGTTTCCTCCACAGGGTGGCTGGGCTCTTAGCGATAGGGTGAGGAGCTCGGTCATTCGGGAGAGGCTCGGAGTAGAGTCGCTTCTCCTTCACATTAAGAGGAGTCACTTGAGGTAGCTTGGACATCTTTTTCGGATGTCCCCTGGACGCCTCCCTCAGGAGGTTTTCCAGGCACGTCCCACCAGGAGGAGGCCCAGGGGACGACCCAGGACACACTGGAGGGACTATGTCTCTCGGCTGGCCTGGGAGCGCCTTGGGCTTCCCTCAGCAGAGCTGGAGGAGGTGTCTGCAGAAAGGGAAGTCTGGGAGTCCAAGCTGAGACTGCTGCCTCCGCGACCTGGTCGAGAAAACCAATGTGATAATATTACATACTACAGAGGTGCATAGATTTATGTTGGATAAGTCATAAAGCAGGCCTTCATTTGTAAGTTATTTTGGTATAGCTTTGGCTTTTGTCCGTAACATCTCCTGTGTCGCTCCCATAACATGCTGCACATTTGCGGTCCTCTGGAGACCCATATATAATAGTAAGGAACAAATGCATTTTATACATGCAAACACCAGGTCTGAAATAAAGTAACAGCTTCTAGTTGACATTCATTTTACACAATGCTTAACTCATAGTTTATCCAGGAAGTAAAAATGACATACAAGGCAATTCTGATATCATGCATCGGGTTATATTTGTACACACAAAACAGAGTTGTAGCAGTTCAGACATCATTAAAGTACTACAACAAGGCGTTTCTTATGTCCGCACCCTCCAGCTGGTTGCCCTCAGGTAACACACGACCGGGAGGCTGAGTGTTGCCCAGAGCAACAGTGACATCCTCATTAAAATGATTCAGGATCAGATGATTGTTTCCACACCGCACCACAAAACTGTTCACCAGCTCTCTTTCCTCAGCTTCTTGTCCGTCTTTGATGCACCCAATGACTGCAGAGTCATCTGAGTATTTCTGCAGTTAACAGGACTCTGTCTGGTACTGGGAGTCAGAGGTGTAGAGATTAAAAAGGAATGGTGAGAGTACTGTCCCCTGTGGTGCTCCTGTCTACTTGGTTAGACAGTTGACACTTCAATCTAACAAACTATGGTCTGTCTGTCAGGTAGTCTTTGAACCAGGTGATAGATGATACCTCCACCTAATACTTCTGGAGTTTCTTACAAAGTCAGGCAGAATCGTGTTAAATGCACTGGAGAAATCAAAGAACATCATTCTCTTAGTGCTTTTCTTTCTTTTTTTTTGAGCTTTTAACGGCACTAGTGGCTTGTTTTTCTGACAGTAGGCTGACAGGAAAGTGGGGATGAGTGAGGGGGAGAGACATGCGGGAAAGGACCACAAGCCGGATTTGAACCTGGGTCGCCCGCGTCGAGGACTAAGGCCTCCATACATGGGTCGTGCGCGCTAACCACTGCGCCACCTGCACGCCCGCTGTCTGCCTTTTCTAAATGACAGTGGGTCTTTTGAAGCAGGTGTATGATGGCATCTTCAACTCCAACTCCACAGTGATAAGCAAACTGCAGGGGTCCTGATAGCTGCTGATTTGTTTTCTGAGGTGAACCAACAGAAGTCTCTCCAGGACCTTCATGATGTGGGATGTCCGGGTAATATGTCTATAGTCCCTGAGGAATGCTGGCTGAGTCTTCTTTGGTTCTGGAATAAGGCAGGAGGTGATAATTGTAAGTACATTTTAATTAATACAAGTATGCGAATAGGCTTGTATTAAATTGATGAAAATAGTTAATTCAAGTAGTTTAGAGGCCTTTAAAACTCCCTGCTGTTCTTCAGTCACTCCTGTCTAAGCTGGACTTTGAAGCTTGAATTTGCTGTAGATGTCAGTGGTGTGCCAACTTGCTAAACATCACCTTCATATCAGCGGAGGAAATCTTGTTGGAAGATCATCTAAACAGTTATCTCTCTTTTGTTTTGTTAATATAAAAGGTAAGGAAAATGTGTAGTTTAATGATGTCTTTTAAAAAGTTCTGCTAGCTAGCATCTAGGATCTTTGACATCTTAGGGATTAAATGTCTTTTTAGTCAACTGAATTTGTCAGGAAGGTAACAGTAGTTTCACGACATAAAAAATGAATTGAAAATAATATTTCTATTTTAGAGGAACATTTATGTTGAATTTTATGTGATGCTAGCTGCTAGCTGTACCATCTTTTAAATGACCTGAAAATATGTCAGCTCTTGATGGATTTGTTGGTGAAATTATATTAAACAACTATAAAAAGACACCGAAAACTACAAAAATGTTGCATTTCCTGCTAAAATACAGTGTGAATGCTTGTATGCTAAACTGTAACCTGAAAAATCAAAAGCAGAAACATAAATATGAAACATATTATGAATTAGCAGCATACAGAAAAGCTTAATGCCTGTCCAGAAAGAGAGCAGAATTAAGCCAGAGTTGAAAGAATAGGCTAAAAATCTAATAATGCAGCAGAAACAGCAAAATAAATGGCAACAAAAAACTTGAATCTTATCTGGATGAAGAAAAAAAGAGGCTTAAGTATAGAGACTAAAATGTTGAAGAATATATTATGAAATGAGGAGCTTTTGTTGAAATGTCAAGAATCAGCATAACAGTTGGGAATAAATATAAATGTGTCAGTTGACCAACAAAATATTGTCATCTTAAGTACCTACAAGAAAGACCGTTTAAAGCTGGCAAAAGGGACCAAGAGCCTAATAAACATCTGATACCACTTAACAAACCAGTTATTTCAAATAATTGTTGAAATATTAAAGTTTGTCAAGAAAAAAAAATTAAAAATACAGGGACTATAAAAACATAGGGGAGCATAGAAATAGAATAAAACCGGATAAAATTATAAACTAAGTGCTCAAGTTGTTGAAACATAAGATTAAAAGCAAGTAAGACTAGACTGTAGATGAGCTGAAGATGCAACGGTTTGAAGAAACGCTGCATTAGAGGCTCAGTTAAAGTGCTGTAAAGTTGAAGAAATGCAAAATATGGGCAGAAATATAATACAGCTAAGTATGACTGCCTGCAGAAATTTAAATAATGCATTTCCATAAAGTTAAAAAAAGGTTTTAGACAGTACAAAGTGGATTTATAAGATTGTTATCTCTGCTGAATAATGCAGTCAAGCTTTGAAGAGTTTAGGTGGCTCAATTTTGAAGTTAAACCAGCTTGAATGTCATTAAAAATACCAAAAACATAATTAAAATAGTCATTTTCAGACTTTTACAAATTGACGTAAATGGTTAACGCATGAAACACAGGGGAGGGGGGAGGGAGGAGCAGCACAGAACAGCTGAACCATGTGTAGTATGAGAGCACAGGACAGAGTATTACAACCCCCCTCTCTGAAGTGTTCATTTCTAAACAGCAGAATACACTGGCTTTGTTTTTATGATGCTGCACCTTTATGTCTCCCCTGTCAATGGATTCAGCACAGAGGATCTGTTAGATTCAAACACCTATAAATGAGAACAAGACACAAGAAAGAGAGTTTGATTTAGGCTGCAATGAGAACAGAGCTCAGAGTGGACCTTGTTCTGCCTCTGTCTGTCTCATACTGCAGCTTTTATTGAAGAAAGGGGCAGGCCCTGGTTACACACACAAAGCTGTAACGGAAGGGGACACAGGTGCATGTTTTCACATATGATAAGATTTTCTTTGTCTCACAAACATGCTAACCCTCTACAAGTTCAAAACAAATTCATCATTAACTGCAGGTCTTGTCCAAGATTGATCCTGCCAAAATCCTGGAGCACTTATCATAAAACAGTCACACACAGTATGCTGGGGTTTGTAGGAATGAGTTCCTGGGGTCACCTTCTCACGGTGGAGCAGGAGTTAAACAATGTGAAGTCATCTCTGTAAATTTAAAAAGTGTCTCCACTACAAGTTCAATTGGAAGCACATATTATCGTCTAAAGCAGGACAATTATTACATTATTCTAACAGGATCCTATCCAGAACAAATGCTAATGACTCTGGTATAACAAGTGGTATTGGTGTCATTTCTTATATCATTTAATTCAATTATTAGGGAACAATTATAATAATTATTATAGATACATTTGCAAAATGTAAGGAAGGGTCAAAATTCTGTGCTGAAAAAGTATATTAGATACTGACATAATGTTTAGACCACAGGAATCAGCAGGCTTTGATGAACAAGATCAAGTCATGGAACAAGAGACAGGATATGACGAGAAGGAAGACGACGATGAGGAGGAGGATAACTGTGACAACCGAGGAGCATGAGGCTAAGAGAGACATGGAGGACAACAAAAGGCAGGACCAAGATGCCAGGTAGGAGCTAAAGTTCAAAGACAAGTAAAGGATGGAAAGAAGCTGAAGGAGCAGAAGTAGAAGAAGCAGGATAAGAAAAGGAAGAGAAAATGCCATGACAAGCCACAGACAAGAGGAGCACTCGAGCAAGAGCAGTGTCTTCTCATTCTTCCAAGGTCGGTTGCTGGATCAAGACTCCAAGCTACACCACAAGGGATGAGATGCATTGACAGAGACTCAACATGCACCCTGATGCAGACATGGACAATGCGTAGGAACTGCTCTGATGATGAGCTAGAGCACCGGGATGAGAGGAGCCAGGCAGGAGGAAACTGGGAGTCTGTGCCATCAGACAGACCGTGTAGCTCTCTATCAAAGTATTTATGCCCTTTCTGCTTTTCTCATCATAGCAGCTTCATCTGGTCTTTTCCTATTAGGCTGTGAGACCAACCTGGAAAGAGATATCAGCATAGGAACCAAATCTGAACAGAAACTGTCGCATGTGATGGGTCTTTCAGCCTCAACATAGTTTGGTTGGTGGGGGTGGGGCGGCTGCACTGGCTGCATGGGCAGGTGTCTGATGTCAGCAGAGAAGGACCATTAGCAACGCTAACTAGAAGAAAAAGAGCAGCAAGGAAAAATAGACTGTAGGTGCATGAAATCTTAGGTCCAGAGACCAGAATGAGGAGTCTGGTTTGTAAAGGAGCTCTGTTTCCATAGCAACCGCAGTAGCTTACTTGGGTCGTCCATTACTTTGGGGGATTCAGACCCGTAGTATAAACGTTTCTGTAATTTCTTGGACCTGCATGTTCAGTTTAGTTTGGTTCTCCCAGTTATTAGAAAAGCATGTACATGCCCTTAATAAACCATTGGAGGAGGCTGTATATTTACACAGTATATACATAAAAGGTATAATGAAAGGAAAACAATTAGGATGCATTTTAGATCTCCCTTTGCATTGTTAGTATAATGGTTTAGCCCAACATAACGGAATAACAAACTAAGGGGAGAGGACTTTCCTGCATCTGTCAATCACATAACTTGGCTTCAGAAAGCTGCTTACTTTCTCAACAGCATGAAAAACATGAACATTTCGAGCCTGGACCCATAATGTTCACTGAATTTGTTTAAATTAGAGCTGCCCTCTAGTGGAGAAGGGAAGCATTACAGGAGCAGAGCTGTGAAGGTAGAAAAAAAGGTTACCAGCAGTAAATGCAGAAACAGGTTTGGATCTTGGATTCAAACTGGATCAGATATTTGCTAGCTCTGCTGAAGATGCTGCTAATCTGACATGCAGTTTTTTAAGTGTCAAACTCTAATATTACTGTTAGTACAGTAATGAAACATTTTCTGTTTTGTGCTTTGGACCCTGTTAATCGGCAGGAAGTTAACTGTTTACATAACTTATAAGATTCAATATCTAAATTTTCCAACATTGCATTTAACTGTAATTTTGCCAACCCCCCAAATATTGCTTTTGAGAAATCTGTTTATTGCACCCCCCTCCCCCCCAAAAAAAACAACAACAATGGAAATGATTTGTTGCATCTCTGTCATGATGAACCAACAATTGAATTTATGGATGAAAAATCTTTTTATCCATAAAACAGTTCAACATTTTTGCTGCAGACGGTTTAAAGGCGACCTGGCCAATGAAATGGTTTCTAGGCGAACACACGAGTCGGCTTCCTGGAGTTAGACACACTCACTACTGACACAGAGCCGTTCTGCTCCAGCTCACACCGTCCCTTGTGTGGAGTCTGTAGTGAGTGTTGAGGTGAGCCGACTGGTTAAAACATTTCCCGCAGACATGGCATCGGAAGGGCTTCTCCCCGGTGTGGATGCGGTGGTGCCTCTTTAGCATACTGACTGTTGTGAAGTTTTTCTTGCACACAGCACAGCTGTACGGCTTCTCCTTGGTATGCCAGCGCATGTGCACCTCTAGCTGGCAGGCGAAGCTGAAGGTCTTGCCACATTCTTTGCAGCTGTGCCAACGCTGAGAGCTCTGGTTGGGGTGAAACGAGCGAGACAGGGGCTGCTTCAAGGACCTGATGCTCTTTATTTGCAGTACATGCATGCTCTGTTTGCTGTTGGAATGAAGCGCCCCCTTCCCCTGCACGTTAGTCCTTGAATTCTTCCGACTCTTTGTGTTCGGAAACGCTGCTCTGCTGTCTACATGGACAGTCACAGACGGTGAGTGGCTGTCAGTCAGCTCCTTTTTCTCCTCGGTGTTTTCCACACATGCTGGTGGCAGAGTGGAGACGGGTGGAGGACATGACGTCTGCTGCTCACTATTGCTGCAGTTTCCTTCTGTTGCCTGGCTCGTTTCTTGTGTGTCATCACGTTGTGTCTTTGTGACGCTTGATTCTTGTTTTACTTGAGGAATCAGCTCCATGTTGGATGCCCCATCAGGCTCGCAGAGTTCACTTTGTTCTTGGAGATGAACGGAAGGAGGCTCTGAAAAATGAAAAACAACCCATCACCCCGAGGTTAGTGCCCAATAGATGGTAGAGTGCCTGTTCTGTGGAAAACCCTCCATCTGATGTGGATCTGAACCTTCACCCGCCACCCTAGGCTGCAGTCCTGTACAAAACAGAGCCCACTTCACACATCTGACCTACTGCAAATCCACGGTCCAGATAAACAGCCTGGGGTCATTATTTACACATTACATGCAAATACCACCTGCTTTATGCAAGTCTCTTTCAAAATAAAAGCTAGTTTAGCTCAGGGTGGGGGCAGTGAGCCCCTGTGAACCTACAGAAGTTTGGTGGTGCAGAATCTGAACGGACATATTCTGCCAAAGACGATTAAATACTGTATGAAAAACCAGTTTATGTTTGTAAATACCGAGGTGGGGGTCAACCTAAAGACAGACGCCATGTTTGATCACAGCAGCCTAAAAGCGACAAACTTGTCAGCCTTCCGTGTTTTTTCTGGATATGAAGACGTCGGTGATGGAGGCGAATTAAACACGCAAAGACGACCACAGATCGTTGACTGAAGTCTTTGTCCAGAGGGAAGAGAAAGTAACCAGGAAAAGAAACTGAAGCAATAACTGGGAGAAAAGGAGAGTCTGCATAAGTGGAGCCTGGTGGACATGGTTCCCACTGGTGAAGTGAAACCGGTTTTAACATTCCTATCATCTTTCTAATGTTCTTCTTTGCTCATGAAGCCCTCTCCTGTTCCTCTCGTTCCTTTCTCTGTATTAGGAGGCAACGTTCATATCTCCCCTTAATATGGAAACCATCTGATGACGGGGCTGACCTGAGATCCTCTAACACATCCTCTCATGTGCAAATAAGGAGGTAAATGTGACTATTAGAGGCACCACTAGGAGTGACTAAACCAGGGGTAGGCAGTGTTGTTTCTGCAGCGTCCCTGTCCTGCGCATTCTGCATGCATCCCTGCTTCAACACAGCTGGGACAAATGCATGGTTAAAGCCTGGTCTCGGCTAAACTTACTGACAGGAGAGGCCTTTTGTTTCCGGTCTGTTGGAGCAGGGATGCGTGATAAGGCTGAGGGACGGTGGCACCCGACGTTATCTACCACTGGACCACATGTAGCACGCTTCTGTGACCGCTATCAGATTAAAGACATCATTTGCAAAGAAATAATAAATGAATCCCCTGGACATGACATGTAAGGACATGTCTGCAGTTTCTTCAGGGACTGATGAGGAGCTGGCAGCAGGTTTTAGTGTAAAGGTCAACTACATACACCATCAGCAATTAACACTAAAACAAATATCTTATTAAAACCAATTTAATCTTAATCATTTGTACAGAAGCTCGAGGTGCTGTTGTGCATTAAATGGCCAAAAGCTGCAAATGATGCAACAAGGTGTTGGGCGCCCCCTAGTGGTGTGGTGCACTCTTTTCAGTTAGAGGTTGTCTTTTGTTTGACTCTATGACCTGAAGCTGCAGTTCTGTTTCTTTTGTTGGTTTTTTGTGTGTTTTAAAGTTTGCATCATTGTTGTATTTTGCTGTTAGCAGCTGCCTGCCATCGTTCCCTCCGTCTTTAAACCCACTTCACAGACTAGTTTGTCAACAGCAGCTCAACGTTGATCCGCAGAACAAGAAGAGAATATTTTAAACGCCGTTCTTTTACTTTATTACCTTTCTTATAGAGGAAATCAGATCAACTAAAATCTGGCTCGACACATCAAAGCTTTACAACCTCCAGCGCTTCTTCCTCTGCAGTCTAGTTTTAGAAAACTTCCATTGCTATGATGATGATTGACAACATTTGAAGATTTTATTGTGTCTTGGTGATAATAAAGCTTGAAAGGCTCTAAGTTTCTTACATTTTAATGAAATTTGATGGAGGTTTTTGTAACTGAACTTAACTCCCTGACAACCTGTGTTTGGTTCATGGTAACCTTGGTTTAAAGACAGACGACCACTTTAAACGTCTGAGTCTCATTTTGATCATTCAGGACAAACAGCATGAGATAAAAGCCCTTTCATTCTCGCCGACAGCCGGAGCATCACGTGTCACATGACTCTGGTCGCTCCTCATTGGCTCCCAGTGTTTTTAGACACCCCCCCCCCCCAGTCACTCTCAGCTCTGCTGACCAGTTGCTCCTAATGGTTCCCAGCTCCAAGCGGAAGCAGAGAGGAGATGGGGGCCTTTCTGTTTCTGTTGGGGCCCCCAGGATGGGCCCCTTCACTGTCCCTTTAGAAAACTTGTTAGTTTAAGTCAGTGACCTTCGCTCCAACCGAGATTTGATGTCATTTGTTTGATTCTTTGTATTAAGTTTATTGATTCATATTTTGTTCTTAGTTTTAAGGTTTAAAACCGTATTATTCTAATTATTATTTGATAGTTTTTGATGTTCAGTGTTTTGTGTCAGCTGTGGCTGCAGTTACAGCTCCTTCATAAATACAGCAGTTGATGAAACTTGTTAATTTGTCTACATCTCTAATCTCCAGTTTATCTTTCTTTATATTATCATGGCGACTGAGACCAAAACTGGAACGCAGCCTTGATGTTTTATGAATGCTAATTTAGGTTAAAAGGATGCTTTCTGTGGCCACTGTGTTTGGGGTGGAGTCAGAGAAATGCTGCAGCTGCATAATTAAACAGACCACAGGGAGCTGGACCAAGATGAAGCTCCAATACCAGCTCTGCTTGAATGGAATCTTGTATTTTTGTTAGTAAAACTCCAGCTTGTTGCTGCTCCCCTCATCGTCCACTGATCCAACCAATCCTTGCTGCAGGTACAGAGTTTAATATTAACAGTCTGTTTTTCTTGTTTAAAGTGAAACAGTCCTGCTGCAGAGATCAGTTCATAGTTTGCTCGGTCTCATCTGAATCTACTTAATTAATATCTGGACCTTTAAAAGCAGAAACGTTTTTCCATTTTTACCTTTGAAACAGGTAAACTGGATGGACTTTAAGCCCCATTTATGTGGGTTTGATTGTTAAATGTATGAGATATAAACGCCTCCTCCTACTTGTTGACATTAGTTTATTTCAGTCAGATGAACTTGATCAGATATTGAAACTTATTGAACGATCTTCACCTGGATGCTGCAGCAGCAGCCGCTGGACAGCCGCGTCCAGGAGCCTCCGGAGCCGCTGGTTCTCCTCTCTGGACCGCTGCAGCTCGCTCTGGTGCTCGGCCACCGCGTCCTTCACGGCCCCGAAGATTTCCGCCGCGGCTGCGGTCAGCCTCTCGTTCAGGAAGACGCTCAGGAGCTCCAGCTTGCTCATCTTTTCCGCAGCTTCCATCCGGTACCGTCCACCCTACCGGAAGCACGAGCGGGCCCGCTTCTGCGGGGACTCAACCCGCTGGGGTGGCGCCATCTTGCGGTGGGCTGTCTTCAAAAACACCATTTTTACATTAAAATGATTCCTTCTTTGTCAGTGGACTCGTTTTAATCACCAATATTTTATTGGGATTTAAAATCAAACTTCTGTCACTGAAGGAGAAAACTGCTGAATTAGAAGTTTTCCAGCTTTCCTACTGCATGTGTGACAGTGTGTGGTCCTGTCTCTATGCCTCCAACTGATCTTGCGTCTTGGCTACTTGGCCAAGGGGACATCGCTTTGACCGGTTAACGCGTATGACTTTCACCTGGGCCCTCTGTAGTGTGCACCTTGCTACACATGGTTGGAAAGTGGCTCAGAGTGTCAAGCCCCGGGGGGGATGCAATGATTGTCTTAGGGCGGCCACCCGCCCCCAACCTAGCTCCACTCTGGGGCCTTTTCCATCTAAAGAACTGCGGTTCTTGAACCGGTTCGGTTCCTGTGCCTTAGAACCTCGGTGTCTGGTTCTGTGCCGGCACAGTTTTCGATTAGTTGCGGAACCTAGTTGAGCGTCATCGTC
>JAUZNJ010037523.1:0-11426 GCA_034780135.1 Jordanella pulchra | reverse complement strand
AAACATACATAAATACATAAAATGAAACCTTTTAAAAATGTAACAAAATTTTGCAGCAGAAACTCTTGGTCATAATAATATTTTACTTGAACTTTCTCCGCTGCACCAAACAGAATCATTCAGCACAAACAACTAAATAAAAGAAATAGTTAGACTTAAAACCAAAGAACCAATGTTGAAGAGATCTATGACTACATGAACATGGTGCCATGATTATCTTGTCATTTTCCTATTAACTTAAAAATTGTTGCCTGTAATACATAAAACTTACTTCCCAAATTACATTAACACATATACAATATTTTTCTCACAGAGGTCGCCTTTTTTTTTTACCATTGCAATATACACTGGATTAATGACACAGTGCTTACAAAGTAAACATAGGAAGGCTAACATTTCCAGAGTTGTTTTTTTAATCGTACAGTGTTTAACTGGTTTGACATTTTGACAATGCTACACTGTGTCGCTGTCCCAAGGTTTTTTAAAAGCTGTCATAAACAAATGATGAGCTTATGAGCTACTATTTACTAGTTTAGCTAGAGAAATCAAATTAAGTCAAAAAGAAAAATAATGAACCACTTTTTAAAGTGACAGTGAAGCATCTTTCAGTTGCTGTAGCACATTATGCTAATATAAAGAGCTGTCATATATCTAAGTATAAATACTTAGGTACTGTACTTAATTAGTTTTTTGTAGGGTCTGTACTTTACTCAAATTGTTATATTTCTGTAAACTTTTTTGTTTTACTCACCACATTTAAAAACCAATATCTACTTCAAATCCCGTACCTTCTCCAAGCTTGATCGTTTCTTCTCTACTTATTGATAATAACATGATGTAACAGCTACATAAACAGGGATAAATCAGAAAGAGAATCTTTAAAATTAAACAGTCCGGTTTGTTCAAAGGGAAACTGTGATATGAAGACATGAGACTGAGACCCAATGCAGTTCATGGCTTAGATCCTGAGATAGATGACATTTCCCATCAATTTTACCTTTATTAGATTTTAAATTTACATGCTGATTAAAATCTATTTCCATTTAACACTATTTGCATCTTCAATGGTTTGAAAACTAGAGGTTTAAAACTAACAACTCATGCAGTTCAGTTCAGTCTCCATCTGCTGTCTGACACTTTAATTAAGAACAAATCTAAACTGTCAGTACATTTTATGCTATTTGTATAAGCAAAGTGATTAAAAGAGAAGTTTAATCTGTTTTCGGTGCATATAACTGTTCTTTGATAAATGATGTTAGCATACAGTAGTAGCTAATGCTACAGGACCTAGCATAAGTCATTTACCTTGAATATTTTGGAGCGCAAAAAGCAATTTTTCTCATTTAAATTTGTGAAAGCTAAACAGCTAAATAATTCATACTTTATTTTATTTACATTGAAAAATAAATTTTTCTCAAGTAAAGACTTTTCCTACAACTAACAGTAGATCCCTTTAAGAAACGCTGCCAGTTACAAAATGCATGTTAGTTTCAGTTTGTTGTTAAGTACTCAAATACCTCTTAGGGTAAATAGGTTTCTAATCAAAATCATTTTCAACACCTGTTAGAGAACTATTATCTCTCTTAATTTGAAGAAATATTTCTTCTAAGTATTAAAAGATAAACAATTTTATCATCGTTACCTGTATTTGTTTAAATTGATCTTTTTTAAATTATGACAGACTTATTAAAGAAAGAAAAATCATCTCTGACCTGACAATAATGAGTGCGCCAGCAGCACAACAACATTGGAGCGCTTTATTTAGACCTGCTTTATTAACTGATAGAGAGAGTGTGTCTTGAGGAGTCTCTGTGTCAAGATCTTCATTAATTCAGTCCGCTTAGCCAGCTCGTTAATTAGTCTGGTGTTGATGTGGGGGTCTAGGCAGCGAGCTTGTCACTCCATGGAGACGCCGAGCTCAGCACGGCAGGGAGCGGGGAGTGATGATTAAGATGGGTTTGGCTGTAATGAACTAGTTACATGACACTCATTTGTGAGGGTGAGAAATTATGGCTTTCGCTCTGTGAAACATTACAAGATATTGCTCTTTGTTTTGCTATCAACAGACTGCCGCAGCAAAGCTTCACATTAAAGTGCACGAGTAGAGCAGTGAAACCAAAAAAGACCACCAGAATACTCACCAGGCAAATCGCTCTACTGATACACTGGATGCAACTACACCTACTGAATATTTTTCAAGCTTTTTGTAGCAGGTCTCAGTTCTTACTATCTGCACTATATTAAATGATGCATGGTGAGTTTTTTTGTTTTCGCTGTCGATAAGGGTAAACTTTAATGATGTGTATACCATGATTAAAGAATCGATGGTTTATCATAGAAGAAAAACTGCATGACCATCGGTTCTACCAACTCACAGCTGACTTAGCTGACTGTATGAGGACGCCAAGCATCAGCATGCAGCGAAGCAGAGTCTGGGCTGTAGAGACTTCAGCTTGACACAGATTAGAGTTGATTGATCTGTTTTGTATTTTAATATTGATCCCCTGTATAGCAGGAGGAATTACTTCCAGCTACAAGTATACACACAGCACTATAGCTATTAGCCTGGCAGCTAACATCCTTTCATTTGCTTGAAAACTGTTGGGTTTACTATAAAATATCAGTTAAAACCCATAGAAGTGACATGGACTATATATTATTTGTACTTAATAATACCTTAATTTATATTTATTAGTTTATACATTCTAATACTTCTTCTTGCTTATTCAATATTTCTTTTTGTATTATTCATTAATTTTTGGTTTTAGAGGTACATCTTTAGTTTGCTCAGAGGCTGAAAACATTTCTCTCCTTTGAGGGGGATAAAGTTAATCGTGTCTTCAGATTAATAATTAGCTGATTAGCTGTTAGGTGATGAGCTCATTTTCTTCATTATTTAGGTGGTTGATCAATCAAAAAGTTCTCTTTCTTTTTCTTTGTCTTCTCTGGTTGAGGAAACTTTGACAAAAGTCCTCACATTTCTTTTCACTTAATGTGCTTTGTAAACAGCTTTAATCACACTGAAAAAAACCAATTTGATTGAATCTGAATTTTTTCCACAACTGACATAAAGGTAAGCTACTGATAGCTTTGGGATTCTTTGTAAATAAAGGTGCAGGTCTTTAAAATATATAACATGGCAGGAATAAAAAAAAATCATATTTTGAACTTTGCTGCATTTAGCTACTGGTAACAGGCAAACACTCACAGTGTAAAGTATGTAATCAAGATTTTTTAAAGTGGAAAATTGCTGAGTTTAGCACCTATTTTTTGCCTAAAATATTGTATATTTTAATTATTTCCTTGCACCGAAGCTGGATTGTTAAATATTTTCTTCAGAGTTCAAATTTTTCTGCTGTCTTATTGTTGTTGTTTTTTTTAACTCTACATACTCTTCTTAAAAAAAAGAGTCCTGCTTTCTGAGTTTTTCTTTTTTCTGTTTTTAGTCTGGCTGTGATATTCATGAGTTGGGGAGGTGGTTTTGTTACCGCTGTAACACACAGGTGGGATGCTGCAGGCCACGGGTTATAGTCTCCCCAGATATTGCTGGTTGCTCTCCACAATGACTCGTTTGAGAACAGAAATGCCAACAGGCATCACTGACTCATCCATCCTCCCTCTGTCTTGATTTTCTCCATTTCACTTGTCCATAGAGAGGGGAGAGGAAGGGACCCTCTCCTCCTCTTTCGTCTGGGGCTCCCTCAGGGCAGCAGCTCCATTTTTACACACAGCTATAAAGTGTCAGGCAGCCACACAGCAAGCCGCACCTTTTCCTACACATATAACCCTACAGACATGCTTCAGATACTCTCTTGTGTTTGTGATGTTGTGCTGTGAAATTTAGCTGTTGAGAACTTCTTTTAGATTTTAATGCTTCTGATCTAAGAGAAAAATAAAAACTAATATCACTAATATCATTTGGGACCACTCATTTTTGCTGATTAGTTTTGATATAACCATACTTGAGTGTCCCATTTTAGGTCATGACACAGAATCTTAATTTTAGATTTGTCTTTTGACTTTGACTAGGCCATTGAAAAGTATATATTTTAGACATGCATTATGTGCTCTGTTTAAGATTCTCCCTCAGGATGAAGGCATTACAGTCCTCAGCATACTAACACTATATTAATATTCAATAACTTACTTTAACAAAGTCATAAAAGTGTTCTGACAGCAGTAGCATTGTGTGTATCAAACTGTCAGTTGCTGACAGAGACGGCTGTTAGACATCAAGCCTGAATTTAACTCTTGAGGAGAACAGCTATTAGCTTAAAGATGCTTCGCAAACGTTACTAGCTGTACCAAGTACTGTACCAAGAGGTGGGACTTCCTAAAAAGTGACCAATCACAGGGAGTATGTTCTAATGTTGATTCCACTCTCAAAGTGACATAAGTTGACATGAGCACACAGAAACAGCTTGATATATTGAGGGCTGCATGGTATCAAATCTGCAGGCAAAAAAAGTTCAAAATGCACATGGAGAGTAGTTTAAGTGTGTGTGTTTTAAATAAACTGCCCATATGAGTATTTGTTATGTGAGTGCAATGTTGTCAAGATTTTGAGTCATGAATACGGTTATAATGCAAGATTTTGGTACCTTTAGTAGATCTGCCACTCCAGGAACCTTCTCCTTGTTCTATGTTCACGATTCCTCTCACTTTTGTTCTCCTGACTTCCAAAGGTCTAACAAACAGCTTTTCATACATTTGCAGACAGCTTTCCATAAATCCGTCCAGTTTCTTGTTTAATTTCAAGTTACTCTAAATCCATGCACGACATGTTGCTTCTTTACTTTTTTATTCATTTAGGTGATTGATTGGTGCTCTGGGTCCTGCAGTAATCCAGTCCTGGGTGTGGCTACACAGATTAATCTCAGCTTCCTACAAGGTATGATAAATCACAGTTATATCATGGTTAAACAAGGGGACGGTTACATTTTGCTAAAGAGCCAGGTTGGCTTGGATACTTTTTAAGTATATTTATCTGAAAGAAAGAACTTAGGAAGCATTTTTTTCTTTCTTAAATATGGTCATTTTTCTTAATCATTAACGATTGACTTTGCATATTTTATAACAGCCACTCCTTACAATGAAAATTGTCAACATTTCATTAAATAAGGCCAATATGCTGAATTTTAATAAGTGTAATGGCCACGAAAATAGTGTACGCCACCATGGACACAATGTTGTTGCTAATGTCCATGCCGGCCAATCGAAATCTATTTTCATTGCTCACTTCAAAGGGAGCCGGTTTCCAGACCTGTAAAGAAAGTGATAAAAAACATTAACCTACCAACTGTAAAATATTTGATTTTATATTCTGGTAATTGCAGTTTTTACAACAAACGCTAGAAATGGCAGCAGGAAATCCCAGACAGCCTGGACGGCTTTAGAGAGCTTTCATTGGGGACTCCCAGTACTGTTGCCTGGAAGTATATGGGGGGATCTGGCTCTCTGGAATAAAAACAAAACTTACATTTTAATAGGACCATAATCCTGATAAATTGACTGCACAGATGAAGTTGTGAAGTGTACTTTCCCATCTAAAAATGTGATACAACTAATTTCTAAGCACAGCCAAGCCACTATCTGGATTGCGAGAAAAAGAACAGAACAGCTCAACATCTGGAGTGTTGAATGTTCAGAGGTCTGATTTCAAAGTGCACAGGTTGTCTTTTTGACACTTAAATTGTGTTTGGTCTGAATGCACAATGAAATTTAGGTTTTAAAACATTAAGTTATGCAGTTTTAGTTCTTCAATACCTAATTTAGTGAAGTCAGTTTGTTTTTATTGCAATTGGTACCTTAAACGAAACCTCGCAATACTCGTAATAGTTAAGTGACCAGATTTTGTTGATGTGATAAATTTAAATAATAAAAGAAAAACAAATAAAGAATAACCCTGTAAGAGAAGAAATACAGTCACAGATTTCTTGAGGCCTGCCTGCCAAATCTGATTTTTTTCACCCTTGGTGGGATAAAAAATTATGGGAGGCAAATAAATATTGAACCCACTTTGTTTCCTCTCAGTCTGCCCATCTGGATGCTCGGCTGCCTCCGGGGGGCAATCAAAATGGAAGGAAGCTCTCATCTCTTTTTCGCCTCCATACCTCCCCAACGCCTGTTTTCTCTTTGTCTTACTACCACTCTTCTGCCCCTGCAACTCTTTAGGTTTTTCCAAATCCACTCATCCCCCTCGTCTTGACATTTACTCTCAAACCGCTAAGAGACTCAGATTTTTTGTATGCATTCGGAGTCGCAGCAGATTAATTATAAATAAACACAGACGGAGTGGAGTACCAACCATCTCCTGCTGCCGCTTCACACAAAGCGACTTACCCCTGAGGACTGGAGTCATTATGGTGCGGTCATTTAACAAATGCTTTTATCTAAAGTGAGCAGTAATGCATGTTGTATTTTTAGCCTAGACCTTAAGGGGCTCTTTGCAGATTGTTAGGATTTAAGAAGCAACATGGAGTTCACTCTGGAGCAGGCTGCTCGGTATATTGTCTATGCGACAGCCCTGGTCCATATGTAGGACACGTAAACTTAGCCGGTGCAAAGATGTTCTATTCTATGTTGTAATCTGTTGGAAAATAAATATTGAGCTTGTCCAGGACCTTAGAAGACTTTTGTGTGTTTGCAGAAGCCATCCCTGGGAGGGAATAGCAAGCAGCCCTCTTCCTGTCACAGCTGGCTCAATGTCTCTATTTTTAATTTTTTTTCCGAGGAGCAACTTTCTCTCTGGAGCTTCTTCTCCTAAACCCAAATCACTTTTTGTTGTCAGAATTTTCCCTCACTCCATCATTTTTCTTCATACCCCTCTTTTCTTTAATGAGTTCTGTTATGTACACAGGGGGCAGCATCTAGGGGCCAATTTGCGATTTCACATCAGATCAGATCACAGAAAAACTAAGGAAATAAGAGAAGGGGAGCGTATCTACACGACTTCCTCCTCTTTTCAGCTGAGCTCTCTAGAGAAAACCTTGCATCTCCCTTGCGCTGTCAGGGGAATAGCTGCCTCCCCCCCGAGCTACCATTTTGGAAGCATCCTGTGGAACATCGAAACACCAGAGAGTGCTCCTTGGAGAGTTTCAAGGAAGAAAATGCTGATATGCTCATACCTGCATGAGGTTGGTTAACTTTATACTTCTGCCTAATCAAGCCTTTTCTTGCTGTGTTACATACTGTAGCTGCAGGAGCTGTAGGCGGGTTCAGTAATGGGGTGAAAGTTTTAACAGCCTTTGACTTTCACTTTCAGACCTAATTTATGTCCTTCAAGCAGAAGCGCCCTCGCTAACATGACTCGATTCACCAAAGAAAAAGCTTCAATTTTGTCAAAGCTCTGACCTCTGCAGGCTTCTGCACTGTCTGGAGGAGCACAGAGTTTGTATTTGGACTTTCTAGCTTAAGAGTATAAAAAAAAGAAATAAAATGTTTGGAAAATAATTTCTAATTCCATAAAACCTAAATCATATTCATTTCTATTTAATGTGTGTAAACCTTTAACTACCAGAGTTTATGTCCAGTTATATAAGTAGTTAAACTATTCTTGTTTTTGATTTAAAACGTATTTTTTTTTTATATATCACAAACTTCTTCTAACTGAGAATAATATGTCACTCAACAGAGGACTTTATTTAGAAAAGCAGCTGATATGAAGACCAGATTTGCACAGCGAGGACACCCATCCTCGTGGATTAATGAGGCCTATGAATTGGCACTTTAAAAGTTGCGCTCTGAGTTATTAAAGAAAGACCGTGAAAAACAACAAAAGTAATTCACTGTTACGAGCATAACTCAGTATTCTGCTGACTCAACCTCAATAAGATCTGTATTCCACAAACGTTAGCATATTTTAAAATCTGATGAACCAAAGTCCCCCTCTCTTCATTAACAAAAGAGGGAGGAATATAAGGGACCATTTGGTTTGTGGCTACCTCAAAAGAAAAAAATAAACAATCCAACAACGCAGACACGTCTTCAATCACTCCAAAATGAGAACCATCTTTGTGCCAGTTGTGTGCAGTACAATGATACAACAAAACAATAAATATTTTTCCTCATCCCCAAACAGGCAAGCGATTCTCTATCAACAGCGTGATCACCTGCGCATCCATACATGCAATTTAATTGATAGGTTGTCCCTGTGGTCTTGCTTATGTGGGAAAAACAACTATGAAACTAAAACAGAGGATGAGTGAACACAAAAGTTCCATACGTAGAAATGACAGTGGCTGCACATTTATCGATGCTCATCATGACATCTCCTCCTTATGCTTTTGTGGCATTAAAAAGATAAACCTGCCACCAGGAGGAGGGGAGCTTGAGAAGATATTAAAGTAAACAGTGGTTCCCAAAGTTTGGAAAGATGACTTGCTCTTAAAAGTGTTTCTTTGATGGGCAACAGTGCATAGTTTTAATATGTATCTTAAGGATTTGCATGTTGTTTATCAAATAAGACAACATAAACTCTGCATTTCTGTATGTAGATCTTGGATGATTGATATTTTTGATGATTAATGTAAGCTTTGATTATTGGTCTTCTCTGAAAATGCCTGTTCTAACATAAATATCTGTTTCTTAACCTTTATGTACATGTAAAATGTCATAGCGCATTTGTAATTGGTCCTCATGTATTTGCTTTGCTCTCTGGTATCTGTTTTGAGTTATCCTATGATTCATTTGTTCATTCTGCATTAATGTGTGAAATATCAGTCTTTATTTAAGATGGCTTCTCATGCAACAGAAATGTTTACCTGATGAAGGTCTAGTACTGGAACGTTGCAAATCAAATAAATGCACATCACAAACTACATTTTTTATATTATTAGGTAATTTACAACCAATTTAAACAATTTGTTAATCCTTTAAAACTGGGCTGGTGATACATCTTCTCACAACCCAAAACACAGTCATCGCTCCAGATTAGAACATATTCTTGTGACAGATTAGCCCAGTCAAGGTCCTAACATCGAGTATAGACTGTGGAAACACTTGGCAACTGATGTTCACAAATCCCCTCAATTCAATTTGACTGATGTTCAACTATTTTCCAAGGGAACTGGCAAAAGGGTTATACCCTGGTCGTACAAAGCTGAAGATATCGCACTAAATGATCTGCAGCTGTATTTGCAGCAGAAGGTGGATTACACAGTGCTGACCCGGGGGTAGGAGTGTTCTAACATGAAAAAAAGAGAAAAAGTTAAAGAGGTATAAATAACGCAGTTTTGTGCAGAGAAGGGAACAAAAATAACCTTAGACTTCTGAGAATAACTTCCTCCCTAAAGCCAGATACTGACTGTTGTGACAAATGACAAAGCTTACAGCAATTTCTGTGCCAGAGAGAGAAAAAAACGAAGAGCTTCTCCGTCTTTCAGTCTTTCAGCTTCCACAGCACGCATGCCAGTCAAAGTAAAAACCGCACACAATGCTTGACCTCAAACCTCTGAAATTCGCCCTCATTATTTTCTTTTACCTGCGTCAGAGCCGGTGGATTGATCAAGAAAGCTTTGCAAAGGAAGTATTCTTTTGTCAGCTATATGTGAGAAGCAACCGACTGCACATCAAGCCCATCCACCATAATTTCCAGAGTAAAGAGGACAGGGATTTTGTTTTTCAGGGGTATGTCAGTGTAAAAGTTACCAGAAGAGCTTGATGTGTACCAGGCAGATTTCAGTAAGTTTAGTACCCTGGAGGAATGGTTCCAGTTGACCTTTTTCAAGCATATAAAGACCAACAAAGTGAGTTGAATTTTCCCAGCTGGCATGACTAAAATTGTGCATGAGTGCTTTAGTAGTTGCATTAAAAGAGCTAAGCAATAAGTTTTGATTCAATGCCCAGTCTGGGACCAGGATGGGTGGGGAGATATGTAATTATATTAGATATGTAATTTAATCAAATAACTTTCAGACTTTTACACCTTGTTCTGAGAACACAGAACAATTGGCTGTGTGCTGGGACCAAAAAATGAAAGTGTAAATTAAGCTCATATCATAGTTAAACAGTGAACTCTGCACCCATATTAGAATAAATTCACATCAACTTCCATTCAGAGTATAATCACTTATTACTAGAAACCATTCAACTCCAAATTAAGCATATTTTGGTTAAAAAAAAATTTAAGCTAGATAAAATTCCCTAAACTAATCCATTATGCACACTCAGAAGAAGAAATGCACATGATTCAAAGCATTTTTCAATAATAATGCAATAATATCACAGTTTGGCATGGATGTTATGGTTGAGAACCAAGGTTTATCTTGAAGAGTTTGGAATAAGGTCATTTTAGCTTTTACTAATTTAGAGCAATTCGTTTCAACTAATTTATAGTGGCAATCCAAATAGGTAAAAAAATATTTGGTCAAACAATGTATACCCTAAATTAGTTCCCTAAGTCAGAAGTTTTTTTCTTCTTAACCTATTGTGTTTGGCCCTGAGGGAGTAGTTAAGGTAAAGACCAACTACCGAGGTCTGGTAAAATAATGAAGCTAGTAGCTTGTAGACACAAGATTATAATGCACCCTTTGGTCATATTTTGGTAATTAAATATGATGAGCATATCAAGAAACACCTAAATGTTAACGTTATATTACTGTTTAAATCCTTGGTGAATAAATTGTGTCTGAATGTTCTAAACAATAGCTCAAGACATACCATCATTTGGTACCAAGCGGTTGTAATTAGTTTCTTGTTAGCTTGCCTTACATAATAATACACACATTATTGAAAATAATCAAAAACCCCAACATTTAGTTTGAAAGTTTTCCCCTAACTTTTGCCATAACTGCAACCTCTGTTGATCTCCGTTTATGAAAGGTGAGTTTTCTCCAAAGTCCATTAAAGCTTAGCCAAGGCTGTGTTTGCTGGATGAGTCTGTGTTTGGATTTTCAAGCTGGTAGACCTTTGTCCTTTGAGGTCTTGTGTTACTCCTATAGACTTAGTTAAAATGTTACAGACAGCATTTGAATTAGAGTCTCAGACAGAAGTCTTAGTGGCCGTCGTTCTCGGAATTGCCTATAATTTTTAACCCTAGGATAGAGCCATTTCAACTTGATCCAATAATATTGATGCAGTTAAATTTTTGCGTGGCCCTCTACAAGAGTCACTATTAAACTAAAGTGCTTTTTATCATCGCGAAAAATCCAAACTAGAATAGAGACAAAAAGCAAGCAATTTAGAATCATGCTATTTAAAAAAAAGAAAAGTAACTTCAATTTATGTAGTAAAAGTAAATAAAAGAAAATATAAATAATGTTTCACAGTTGAAAAATGTAATTCTTTCCCTTGATTTAGACCAGCTACATCAATCTTAGCCCTTAAAGCCTTGAGGGTTTTAGAAGCAATTTCCAACTGAAATTACATATCTGATTAAATAAAGTGTTGCTCCAAAGTTATAAAGTGGAATATATATATATATACAT